>ML853382.1:17760-29656 GCA_009831015.1 Picea engelmannii
TCTTAGATTGAATAATGAACATGTTTTAATTACGTGATTTATTAGATGGGTGTCAATCTAGGTGTTTGAGTTATAGTGACCCCATGATGTAAAAATGCAAAATATATTGTAGATATTCCTAGTGAGTATCCCAAGGCAAAGGTCTGGATAAATAATGCTTATGAGTATGAGATATGGGCTAGCATTGCAACGTGGTTGTTATTTTCTAGGTACCACTGTGAGGACATTTCATGGCGTGCCTAATTTCATGTAAAACATGCATCGAAATAAATATATAATTAATATAATATCCACAAAAATGTTTCAATAGGAGCAACAAGTAACGATGATACCGCAGGAGGGGAAAAAGGCTAGGGTCTAATGAAAATAATTTGATACTATTATTTCCACGTGTCTCATTCCATGTTTTCACAACCTCTAACTTGAGTTTTTCTTTTGATATTTCCTTATAATTTTTGTGAAATCATGTACTCTCCATGTAAGGGGGAGTATATCGTGTGAATTTTATTTTGAAGTTTCTCTCTTCTCCGATTATTACCAACTTATACCATGAGACATTATCTCCATGGTTATGGAGTAATCTATATGAGGTCATGAATGTCGAGCCTCTAATATTGTAAGAGAATCCCTTGAGCATGAGGCCAATGAGAGAATGAAGTAAGTAGGGGAATTTCTAATGTTAAGAGAGGAAATACATTTGTCATGTGTTGGACACATCGACTACACTAAGAGGGGGGGGGGGTGAATTAGTGTAGGGATCTTTTTAATCCTTTACAAAAAAACTTTAGATAACAATCACCATTTACTCATCATTCATTACTTTCATTTATAACAAGTTGTATGTAAAAATATCTCAACAACAAACATCATCAATAAGCCATCACCACAAAAAACACAAGATATATGTATAAGTTTATTTTATATTACGGATTACAATCCTCTGGGTTTTTTCAACAACAACTGAATAGAGAAACAACTCAACAAGAGCACCAACTCTCAATGCAAGAATCAACCTGCAAATTTCAACACCAATTGAGAAGAGGAATCAATCCTCAAGTACAAGACTCAACTTGTAAATAGATACCAATCTGTCAACAGGTACACGTCCTGTTTATATTACAACCCACATATGTACGTGACTTGCCTATACTGCAATACACGTATGCACACGTCCTGGCCCACTGTCAGCCTACGTGCATCTTCAAAAACTAGGGTTTCTGAAACTTCAACCTTCTGTCACTTTAGACCCTTTATTCCTCTGTCACATCCACTTATGATTTGTCACTGCACTCTGCCTTTCACTGCCCAATCTGTACCATAACCAATCACAAACATATCTTTGCCATCCAACAACCTATGCATGATCCTCAACCAAAAACCATCACAAATTATGGATATTCCTCAATCAGAATATATCTGAACTATTCAAACAACCAACTACCATATTTAGACATCAATACAACCATACAAATAATGGCTCAAACATTCACCATACCATGAGCAAGTATAAACATCGAGACAATATGTACCCATACCAGAACCTCTATGGCAGATCTAAACCTGTAGAATGTTGATATGGAACTTGCTTCAGACTCCAGGGACCTGACACCGGCTCTTACTCAAGCTTCCATGACTCTCTCCATCTCTACGCGCTCTGATCTCCTTCAGCCCGCGTGTGTACACACCCTGGCTCACTGCAGCCCACGTATGTATATGATAAAATCTATAGGTACAACAACTTCTTTCCCATAAACCAACTAAAATGGAGCATACCTATGTAGCTTCTTTGTGGTAGTCCTGTAAACCCACAAGACTGTTGGAACTCTATCATCCTAGTCTTCCTTGTTTGTACAACATACTTTTGTTAGTCCTCTTTCCATAATTTGTTGAATGCCTCCATTGTACGGTTAGCTTGTATATGATAGGGATTGCTCTTATGGTATTGTATAAGAAATTATGTTGTCAATGTTGTAATTGTGCTGCTGATAAAGTGACTACCTTGATCACTGGTTAGGCTTCTAGGGAATCCAAACTAAGTGATGAAGTTTTCAAAGATGAATCTAGCAGTTGTATCTGTTGAAAAATATTGAACTTCCTCTACTTCATCCCATCTCGTGAGGTAATATGTTGCGGTAATGATGTATCTGGCCTTTGAATGCTTAACTGGCGGGTTGATTGGTCCAATAAAGTCAACAACTCACTTCTCAAATGCCTGAAGTGATTTAAGTGGCCGAAGGGGAAATTCATCTCTGCGTGAAGGTTTCCCTACTCTTTGACAAGTGTCATAAGATCTAGCATACTCTTTAGCGTCTTTAAATAATGTTGCCCACCATAATCCATCTTGAAGTACCTTTTGTGCAATAGCTTTACCTCCAACATGTCCTCTCGCAACTCCACTGTGGAATTCCCACAAGATATCTTGTCTTTCATGATTCAAGACACATCTTATGAGGATGTTGTCTAGTCCCAATTTGTAAAGTTGTCCCGCAATCAGTTGATAATCGGTTGTGCAAACCACCATATGTCGTTTTTGGGTTGCAGAGTAAGTTTCTGGGCAGGTCCCTGTACTGAGGAAGACAACAATGTCTTCAAGATACTCTAGGATGGCCTCAATTCAGAATAGGTCTTCATCGGGGAGTTGATCATCCACTGCTCCACCACTTTCCCCTGACTCCAATCTGGACAGGTGATCTGGACCTACATTGCATCTTCCTGGTTTGACAACTACTTCGAATGAAAACTCATGAAACAACAATAGCCACATGCAAATACTCCCTTCAAGTATTGGTTTATTGACTAAGTACTTCAATGCAAAGTGGTCAGTAAAAAACTTGAAATGAGAGCCTAAAAAATAGTGTCTAAACTTTTGTAGTGCATAAATCATAACCAGACCTTCCCTGTCAGTGGTTATGTAGTTGCATTCATCTTACGAAAGTTTTCTGCTAGAAAAATAGATAGGGTGGTCCATATTTCCTTCCCCTAGTTGCGCTAAGATGGCTCCCAGGGAAATGCCCAATGCATCCACATCTACATCGAATTCAATTTCCCAATTGGGAAATATCAAGATAGGTGCAGTACATAGTATTCTTTGAGAATGTTGGATGCTTTGTCACACTCTGGTGTCCACCGAAATAGTTCGGACTTCTTCAACAAATTTTCTAAAGGTGCGGTGATAGTTGCATATCTTCTGATAAACCTACAACAATATCCTGTATGTCCCATTGTAGAGCACAATAGTTTTTCACTTGTATGTGGCGGGATGTTCAGAATGACCACAACTTTAGCTGGTTCTACCAAGACTCCTTCGCTACATACAATATGGCCTAGCAAATTTCCATGTGGTACACAGAAGATGCACTTTCTTAGATTCAAAGATATATGTAATTCACGACATCTATCCAACATTCATAAATCATACTTTTGTAGTCCACAAAGACCCAAATGTCTTCTGTATATTTCTTGCTTTGGATAACTATGGGGCTAATCCACTCTTCTTCTTCGATTGGGAAAATAAGTTATGTCACAAGCATTTTGTCCACTTCCTTCTTGACCTTCTCTTTTATTTTAGGATTAAGTTGGTATGGTCTATGATTCACAGGTCTTGAGTCGGGTTTCAACTCGATCTTCATTTCTCCCATGGATCCTTTTATACCTTTCAGTTCTGAAAATGTTTTCGAGAAAAAGTCATCATACTCCTACAATAGGCAATGTACTTCATTCATAGTTTTCTCATCCCAGTAATCTCCTATGGAAGCTATCTTAGGATTCTCTGTACTCCCTATATTAACTTTTTGAAACTTTAATGGATGGTTATAGGAGCTATAGGTGTGACTAGTTATAGTATCTTGAATTTCTCTACTGCCTTTCTTTTCTTTAATATTCAAGTTTCTAAACTCCTCTAAGTCATCGGGTTTCTCCAGGTATTTATCAACTTTACATCAAGCTACAACTATCTTATCAGATTCAAGACTCAGACTAGACTGAAGAAATTGAATATGGTCAACACATACCACTGGACTTAATCTTTGTATGCAAATGTCAATAAAAATCATTTCTCTGATTCTTTGAAGGACTGTGTTGAGCTTAGAGTACTTACTTGTAAAGGAGAAGTCCTTGCAAAATTTGTCCTGTAAGGTCTGCCAACAACTTGTTTGTCTTCTGATCTCCTCATGTATATACCAAGATTTTTGGATTAAACACAATGAGTGGAGAAATACCTAAACCCATAGGTGAGAGGGTACTTCCACAACTTGCCACTACTTTAAGAAATGCTCAATATGCACTTTAGGGTCAGGCCGGCCATCGAACAGTTGCGCATCTTGAAAATTTATATTCATCTCTTCTTTCAGCTGATCCCTACTTTGGAATCGACATCAGATGGTTTTCTTTGCGTCTTCCCATTCCATAATCAAGAATTTATGAGTGGCCCACCATCTAGTGGGGAAATCCTGCAAGGCTAAGTCAAGAACAAAGATCCTTTGATTCGTCGCTATTTTCTCTTCCATGTTGGCAAGAAAACTGTGTACCTATGAGGTACCATCATATGTCGGGTGTTATCTGATCTCAGTTCCAATGCATCTCGTTGCTTTGACAATCGTGCATCATCTTGAGAATCATTCATATGAGCCTTGTTGCCAACTGTCAAATGCTAATTCTGAATCCTCGTCAGTATACTGTATACTTCTCCAACTTACTGATCCATCTACAGTGGGATTTATGTAATTTGGTCTCGTTCCTGTTGTTATGGTGTATAACTGGTCCAGAGCATCTGATTCCATATTGTTTTCCACCGGTTCAGTGTATCTAGGCCCTAAACATGGATCTAAGGGTTGAACTACTTTTATCACATATGCTTCAAATTTCATGGTGCCCCTATTTAGATCAAAGATAACATAGTTATTGTATGCCCAATCAATTCCAAGTATAGCAGGGTAAGGATCCTTATCTCCCATGATTTCAATTACTTCAAAATCGGTTGTGGTTTTAACTCCCGCAACATCAATTTCCACATTTTCCAGCCTTCCTACTGGGAAAATGAAGTATTGGTTTTCCATTCTCAACTGGATGGAGGAATACACTAACTGAGATTTTCCAAAATCTTCCCAGGTCTTTTTGGATAGGATGTTGACATCAGATCCCAAATCTAGCATGACATCTTTGATTTCAAAATCATCTAGCTAGGATTCTAACCTAATTTTTTTTCATGTTCACACCTTTCTTATTTGTATTTTATGGGTACTCTTCTCAAGGAGGTTGGTCCTTACTATGGATTCTGGGGTTCCCTTATTTCCCAGTATTAGGTACAAGGTGTTTCACAACTTCCCCATAAGTTGGTCACCCCCCATGATATCAAAGAACAATTGAACCCATAGATTGATTACGTTTTGAGATTGCTTAGGGTGTCTCTTTGGAATTATAGAGTTTCTACGTGCTGGTGGTGAGGTAGGGGCTTGCACAAGTTTAGGTTGAGAGGTGACTTTAGGGGAATTATCCACTATCTCTAGAGTGGGGATACTCTTAAATATTTCTATTGCATCTTTGAAGAACAACTTTTGTTTCACATGGTCATACATGTCATCCTCGAGAACAACTTTCTGAATCTTGGGCTGACTGTCTCCATCTGCCCCAGTTTTTTCTCCTTCGCTTGTATTGATGTTGATATTAGGTATTTTTCCCCTGTTTCCCCTTTTAATTTCTGAGATTATGAGGTTATATCCTTGTTTACAAACCCGATCTTCCCATTTCACGATTAGTTATAGGCAATCTTCAATTGCATGCCCATTATTTATGTAGTGAGAGAACCATGGTCGTCTTCAGTGAGGGAAGTCTCTGGCCAAGTGACCTTGTTTGCTGAAGTTATAGCATCATCTCAAACCTCTTCCTCCATTTATTCCTCCTCTGAATCCACCTCCAACCCCACCTCCCTGGCCTCTTCTAGGTCCTTGGGGGGTTTCGTTTATTCTGAATGTTGTTTGACCTAATCTGTCATCAAGTGTGTCCAACACTCTACATTGATTTGTAGCATGTTTCATAGATGTATATAACTCACAATGTATTGTATTGGGTGCAATTATGTACTTCTGCATAATAGGACACTGCCTCAGCGCATGCCCATGTGTCCAAAAAATATCACAATACTCAGCTGACTGAGATGTTTGAGTGCCCGGAAAGGTATGGTATATCCCTAGTGCATGGATTGGTGGAGTCAAAAATACTTGCGCAACTCCTCCCATTGGTCCTGGAGAGGGTCCCATCAGATTGTGAGGAGGTCCTATTCCCCTCATGCCAGGACATTCATTTGCTAGATTCCCTTTTGTGTAGCATCCTTTGCACCAAACTTGAGGTCGTCATGGTCTTGGTATGGTTAATTATTGAATCTTCTCTGTTAGCACCGATAATTTTCCTTGGAGTTGTGGCAAATTTGCATCTACTAGAGGCCTAGTTACCCTCAAAATCCCTGGATAACCTGCCATGGCTTCGATCTTCATCGACTGTTCCAAGGCATCTGTTAAGGTGGTTATTCATTGTTGTGTTAGAGGAATTCTCGTCAATGGTATTAATCATTGGATGTACCATTCCCTCTAGTGATATTCATGAATTGGATGCGCTAACCTCCCAATAACATCTTTAAATTTCTTACTATACTCCCAATCATATTCTTCTCCCCTTTGTTGAATCTCATGTAACTTAGAGAGAGTTTGTTACTCTGACTGGGGTAGTTTGAATTCAATGATGAACTTCAAATGAACTTGGGAAAGGATGAACACTTGTCCTTGCACCCCTGGTTCAATAGCCTTC
The DNA here is from genome assembly GCA_009831015.1 of Picea engelmannii. Lineage (NCBI taxonomy): Eukaryota > Viridiplantae > Streptophyta > Pinopsida > Pinales > Pinaceae > Picea > Picea engelmannii. Next base: position 24,559 of record ML853382.1, read on the forward strand.
ATGTACCATTTGAGAGCACGATCCCTCAAGGTAGTCTGAAACTCTACTAACTTGTTTGCATCGAGAGTCCCTCTAGATCTCCAGATGGCTTCATGTAGGAACCAATTTTTCTCTACATTATCCTCCCCTTTACCCCATAAATCTGGGTATCGGGCGATCGAGCCTCCCATATTTCCATCCATTTTGGGTCTCACTGTTCCTATTAGAATGAAACCTAATCGTCCTAGTTGCGATATGTCAGGGGATCCCAATATCCTCCCAGCATTTACACTTATAGATTGTGACTGACTAACTGACTACGATGGAACATAAATATCATAAGTAGGCAGTGGAGAATTTACCATGGGTGCAGAGGACACCTGGGGAACGGGTGATTCGGGGTTGGTTCCACTGACTTTTGGGTGGGTTTATTTGATTTGGGGGTCTCGCTTTCTTCCTTTGGAGCAGCCTTCTCAACTTGATTCCCAATGTTTCCTAATATCAGGACTGAATCTTCTTAGTCTCCTACAAGGTCCAGACTTCTTCATATTCCCTTTCTTCTCCACACTCCTCTTCGCGTCCACCCACCTGGGGACTCCTTCCTCTCTCTGCTTCTCTCTGATGTAATCTTAAACTAGCCAATATTTCTTGTCTTCTTACCTTCCTCAATTCTTCCTTCTTTCTTTCATCTATTCCTCTTGATCCGATTTATTTCTGCAACACCTCTCACTGATTTTCTTCTTTATTTACCTTTCTGCACCACCACTTCTCAACTATGGTGGCTCTCCTCAAGGCTTGCTCATTTCTTGCATTTGTTTCTTGATCTTTCCCCATCTGCCAAAGAACTATTTCCCCTTCTTAGGTCATGATCCTACCCCAAAATCACCCTACCCCAAGCGTAGGTGTTTAGGCTACCATCTCAGTCGATGGAATAGTTATCATCCCCTCCCCTATCAAGAATGATTTGATCCATGGGGTAGTTCCCTCAACAACCTCCTATGTGCACCTTTCTTGAAAATTTCTTTCACCCATGAAAAATATTGGTGATTCTCAACTGCGAATTCAATGATATATCCTTCCAAAGTCGTGTTAACCTAGAAATTGACTACTCGCGTAATCTGGTGATCCACCTGATGAAGTGTCGCGATCTTATCTATATCCCAAGTACAGGTCTTCTTGACGTGTTCTTGGAATTCTGGAGCTTCTTGTATCCAATCTATCCAATGGAATAGTTCTTCTGGGAATTTTACCCAGAATATCTCATACTGGTTACTCGATCTTTCTGAATAAAAAGACAAAATCTCTTGTAGCATTCACACTTTTTTGTGGAAAATCTGCTTCCTTCCATATAAAGGCATCATAATTTCATTCCCACCATTCTCGAATATCATATCTATAGATCCGCAGAAGAATTATCCTTACAGGTTCCCTTTTAAAACACACGTCCTGGCAACAAAACCATTTTGTTGGCGCAAAAGTGATCAGACCAAGGTCCTTTTACAATTTCCAACAAAAGGTATCGAATTAGTCTAGTGCGCTATCATTTTCATCTTCCCGAGAGGGAAGAAGTCTCACCCGAAGCGCAACCGAGATGAGTAGGATAGGGAAGGGTACAAAGAATACTTAGGTGGATCCTTGAAGTATCAAGACTCATACCAGACCTGCGCAAGATAGCTTATACCTGATGCAGTCCTGAACATTTCCTAGCCGAGAATGGATAAAATAGAGTTGCAATGGCATTCAAAAGAAAGCTATAACCATTTAAGCATATCAGACATAAAACATAACATATAATTCAATACATTTAGAAGACTAAATAAAAAAGATATATTCAAAATTTGGGTCTCCAATTGTATTAGCATATATCAGGTTCTTCTCATAGCTTGAGTCACATGTACAAGTAATCAGTGGATACTCCCAACTAGTGTGAGACAAGGTTATCTCAGTCCCTTGCTCTTTCCAACTCTACAATAATACTAAAATCTACTACAATGGAAGTTTGGTTCTTACCCAGATCTCAAGATTCAACTCAACTAACAACTATGAGTAAACTAGACTCCAACTTAGACTCAATATCATTACATTCATTAAATCGCTCATCCTTAGCCTTTCACTAGCCCTTTATTACAATCATATTGATCTCATGTATATAATTTGATCTAGGTTTTCTAGTTTAGAACCCGAGAGTTCTCTCTTCTTCTTGATCTTGTTGCAACTTCTTTCTTCAAAACTGATGTTTCCCTGTCCTTCCAACCGCTTTTTGTTTCTTCCTTTAGTCCATTGTCCAACTCCTCAGTGGCTTGCACTACTTATGTTCACCAAAATGAAGCTGCAACATAACTTGTACAACTTCTATTCATCAAAACAAAGGGCCCGATAACTATTTTTTCATTAGAGTTATATGTGAGATGTTATGTTTTACTTGAAAATGTTTTATTAATGTGTTGTTATGTTTATGTTGAAAATGTTTTTATATCAACTTATTCCATTTAAAAATTAAGTCTATTTTTCATTGAAGTTGTACGTTATGTTTATGTTGAAAATGATTTTATATTATTTTATTCCATTTGAATTATTCTTCTTGTGAAGATGATTTTATGCACTCATCTATTCTCCATATGAGACAATGGTTTGCTAAAGTTTTTATATAGAATTTATTTCTATCATCTACTTTCTTGAGCAAATAAGGGCTTGAGAAAGTGTAATGCTATAAGTGTTTTCCTTGGAGAAGACTCCATTTGTTCAAATAATAGTGGACCATAACATTGGAGAATATTTAAAAGTTCAAGATGGTGTTTTTTATTAAAAAATTATGATTTGAAGGAGGATTGCATGTAATAACCAAACCATTTGGGAAATATTTAAGAGTTCATTATGCTTCAGTGGATAATTGCATGGGTGGATGATTCCACAATTGGTTGGAGGGTTGTAGGGTTGGGGGAGGGGGATGGACCATTTTGATTTCATATAAAATTTATCACACTCATCCATTTTATGCTATAATATGATCTAATCCCATCTTCACCCACATCAAATCTAGCATTGAAACAATGAAAATATATATACAATTACACAAAATTGTTATTAAGTAGAAACACAATTCTTGTGGATGACTCCATGGAAATTAATTGATGGATTCCCTCCTAGAAAAGGGGTTAAAATAAAACTAGGGGTAGTGTCTAGTCTCATGTATTGGAATAAGTATAGATGCTACTATAAATCATGTGATCCCCCTAGAGGTAGCCTTAGTGATGGCCACTAGACACACTAACTTTCCTGTGAATACTATATAGGATGAAACCACCTTTTAGTCTTGGAGTAAGACCTAAAAATGCTTCCAATTGGATAAGATATTGTCTTTCTTAGACATAGGGAAATAGGTTAACTACCCAAGGTCTAGAAGCTTCTAGTCGAAGTGAAATTCTACCCCCTTATACACCTCCAACGAGTTGTTTTAGGTGGCAAGGTTTTCCTTGAATAATAGTTATGAGTCATCTTGCATTCATGGATAAAAACCGTTGATAGACATCCTCACTACTGGTTGAAACTAAGTTATGATGGATTTTTCCACCTTTGGAAAGAAATAAGAAAAGTAATCTATGGGACAATGAAAATATCTATGTAATCACAAATATATCTAATTATGAAGACATGAATGACAATTACATGTAGGTGATGTGTAATCCATTTTAAAATTTTGAATAATATGTATTGAATGTGATTGAAAATTAAGTGTAAAATTGGAGTTTATAAAGTGCAAAATTTAGTTTTGGAAATGCCAATATTAGATTCCAAAATTGCAAAGTCAAAGACTATAAGTGCCAATATCGATTTTCAAAAGTGAAAAATTAGATTTTGGAAGTGCCAACACTTGTTTTCAAAAGTGGAAAATCAGATTATGAAAATGTTGATATCAACTTTCAAAGCTGCAAATTTTGGTTACAAAATTGCCAATATCGGATTCAAAAAGTGCAAAATCTAGTTCCAAAAGTGCCAATATTGAATCGAGAAGTGCAATTTTGGAACTCAATATTGGCACTTTTGGAACTAGATTTTTCACTTTAGAAACCCCGATTTTCAACTTTATAAATGTTTCTTTTTATCTATCTTTGAAGGGGATTAGACAAATTTTTGGTTATAAAATACAAAGTCTTGTCAATCTTAGCCAAGTCAAGGAGATCTTGTTTGTTCAAGTAACAAAAAACCATAAAATTTGATACTTGTTGAGCGCTATAAAAATTGCCATCTTGAACAATTTTCTAATCCTCCAATTCAAAGTTTATGAGTAGAATAGTATGTGCACAACTCTTTCATTAGAGAATATTTAAAATTTCAATATGGTGAATTGATAGAACTCATCTATTCTCTGGGAGAAAATTTGTTATGGAGCTCATCTATTCTCCAGGATAAAATTTCAAGATGGTGATTTTATTAGCTTCAATCTTAAATCCTTTGGATTTGATTTTCTTGGGGAAGAAAATCATAGAAAAACATCTTGATAGGAGAATCAAGCCACATGCCAAAATCCGAAATGATTTCGGAGGAATAATGGAAAGATCAATTCCTTAACACCCATCAAACTCAGAGACATATAGAGAAAATAAAAATGCCAAGAAGTCCATGCAGAACCAAGAGTTATTTCTAGCACTGTAATTTTAGTGCTCAATACTGTTGGAAACCTAATCCATTAGGGTTATGGTATTATTCACTTGAGAAGGAATATGAAAATTCAAGTGAATAGGAATTGTCATTGGGATTCCGAGAGACCTTTTGGAAGATGAATCCAAAGGACATACATAATGTATTTATACATGTATCATATTAATAAAATTTATTCCATGTTGATCTCCATTTGTGTGCATTATAATAGTGCTACTGGAGTGCCTATGGTTCTTAGGGATTGAATTAAGCCATGGTGGTTGGCCATATAATACTAGTTTAACTTCACTGGTCTTCCTCGTTCATAAATGCCTCTGCCTCATTTATTCCCTTGGGTGTTTTCAATCCTCATGTAGAAACCCTGTCCCTATTCCTACAACTCTATCCCTCTACTTGCAAGTCTATCACTACGTTAGTCTTCCTTCCTTTGTGTTATTCACACCCTTCATATATGCACATG
>ML853383.1:8967-30216 GCA_009831015.1 Picea engelmannii
CAAGTAAGAAAATAAATAGAATAAGATATGAAAGAGGATCTGACCATCAACATGCCTTTGCCATTTAGTATCAATATGGAATATAAAATGTATTACAATGGATTTTTACAATCAGACCCCATAAAATCTTTCTCAAGTGTCTATTTAAAGTACACAGAGTATTCCTGTAGATCCTATTTTCCAGTTTACAGTTTTGTAATAGGATCTTGTCAATGCCTATTTCCTAGAAAATTAGCTAAAATGAGCACTTATAATGCCTATATAGTAGAAGGCTCAACAACCAATCCAAATTAGATTAGGATATAGCTTTACAAAAACTGGAAAATCCCACAAAAATTGGAACCCTATCTTGTTGATTTGTTCCATCCAAGATATCAAAAGTTTAATTTGATCCAAGCACTAGGAATCAAATTGTTCATCTTTACTTCTTAAGCGATAGCATCGAACAATCAAAACTGAAGAAAAATTATTCATGAACCACCATGGTATAATCACTGCACTAGCCCTGGTGTCTCTCTGTTTAAGCTTGGTTGTTAACACAACATTATGCCAATATAGCCTGAAATTGGATTCTCTTACCTCTTTAAGCAATGCTTTCTGTTCTTTTCTTTTCCTTTTAAAATCCTGTATCTTTTCTTGTTGTTTGGCATTCCAATGTTCAACCAAAGCTTTCTCTTTCTTCAATTGCTTTATCATACTCTACATCTCCTTTACTCTGTCTTTTTCCTTCCTTGATTTCACTTTAAATTCTAGATATTCCTCTACAGGGGTAGGTAAATTCAGATCTATAGCAGCTTGAGGTTTTCTTAATTTAATCACATATTTTGAAGATAGTCCAGAACTAAGATCTTCATCCTCAGTGCTATCAAAATCCCTGGTTTCTGGAAGGTCTTGCATCTGGTCTGGTTATGCAAAAAGATCATCTCTGTCATCATAAACTGCATTTGTACCCTTAAACACAGATTCATATATTGAAGTTGATTTTGTACTTGCTATGGTCATGGGTCTTCTGGAGTACTCTGCAATATGATTTCCCTTTTCTTGTTTCTTCTTCAAGTCCTCATATTCTTTCTCTATTATGTGTAAAGAAGATGCCACTGCCTGTTTTTTTATCACCTTCTTAGAATCCTCTGAATTATCTTCTATAATTATAAGATTCTTCTTTTTGATGGAAGGATGAAACATTGTTTTTGAATTCAGTCTAAATTTATTGGCAGCTCTGGTGGAATTCCTCCTAGGGAATTTAGGTACAGGTGTTTGTTTTTTGCTTTGTTTTTTACCCTTTGCATTCTTCTTACTTGTAGCTTGTTGTTTCTGTTTGACTAGAGTCTGAATTGGGATTGTAGTGTAATCCTCATATTCATCAATTTCCCTCTTTATATCTGGATCAGGATAGATGTCAGTTTCTTCATTCATTTTAGGCTTATTACCTCGACTAGTAGTACCTTTCTCATGATCTTCACCTACAGGAAAATCACCAATTGCTTGTTGGGTTTGCATTTTTCTCTTGCCAGCCTGAGTTTCCCTAGTTGCAGGTGACTCTTTTTTTATTAAGACTTCAGTGGTTTGAGGAGTTTGTTTGTGTTTGGCTGGTTTCTTACCCTTGACAATTTTGGATTTAGTTGACTGTAAATCCAGTTTTAAGGACTGGATTAACCAATCCCAAGATCTTTGGACTTCATTTAAGGAGAAGACTACTAATTTTCTAATCAAACCCTGATGAAAGAGATTGTCTTTTGTTGTAGCAGGATGGGATTGGACCCTCTTAGACATCTTGGATAAAAAAATTAACAGAAAATAGGGTAAGTTAAGAGGGTAATCATTGTTTATATGAATCAACAGTCTGATATGATAGAGATAAACCAAGGAAAACCTGCCTTCACATGCAATGTACCTATGGATAATTAGCAAGGCAGTGTGTCATTCTTTCCTTACCCATCTGTGTGGTATTCCCTTACTCCAGTTAGGTTTTTTCATCTTTGGAATTAGAAATTGATTTACAAACTCCGTGACTGCATTCTCCTTCTTCCACCATCTTTCCCCATATACTGGCAATCTGTAGGCTTTAGCAATAGAATGTTCAGTCACATGCATCAGAAGTTTTCCAACCACAAATTCAAAGCCATTGAAATTCTATACAAACTCCATTGAGATCTGTTCGTCATGCCCCTGGAACGTTTAGAAAAATTCGAACCAACCAGCATCCTTGAATTTCTGCACCATCTGAGGGAATGCTTTAAGCAATTATGTGCATCCGGGCTCTACTCTGATTATCTAGCCACTCTTTTTGGGTGTCATACCGTGGATATGATCTTGTAAACAAATCTGAGAAGATCGATGATTGAATCTCCAATTCCCATGGGTTGTTAAGAACTAGAAGTTATCTCTTTGTCTACAATCCCTGCATAAAATAACCGACATACTAAAATTGAAAGGTGATGATTTCATTCATGATAATCAGACGTGTTGATTTGATGAAGGTATGGCGAGTACAACTCAATCCTCTATATATAGTTGTTATCATAAAAATAGCAACCTGAAATAGATCATAAAGAGGCATGTAGATCCTCTAATCATGATTTGAAATGTTATGACACGATCTGGGCAGGGTGGTGCATGAAAAACAATGATTATTCCCGATGCTGCAAGAATAGCGCTATTGTTGTAGCGCCTTTTCTAACTTGGCAAAAAATTGAAAATTCAAATAATGAATCAGACAAGTGATGTGACAAAAAATTATCATATCTAATCCTAATCTTTACAAATCTCAAAAAACATTTAAAAAGTGCAATAAAGATTGAAAAATAATCTTTCAAGCCAAGAGGTAAAAACAAAGTTAGAAACTAACACCTCTCATGACATCATAACTTGTGAAGGCCATCCCTTCAACAGTAGCTCAATATTTCTCTATTATCAAGGACCATTGTTTTTCCTTGAGTACATAACATATCTGCCTATAGTTTTTCATAATAGTGCTTATATTTACAGCTCGGGGAAATAGGGGTGTTACAAGTGGCCACCGATATCCACTTGAATCATTGGCCCTCGAGCATATTAATCAATAGAGACTCTTTGCCTCAAATATATCAACTCACTAGCCTAAATGACATTTATACAATTACAATATAATTTGGAGGAATTAAAACTAAGGATGTTATATTAATTGTATCATCATCATCATCATCAATAGTAAAAAATGGTAAATGAAAATACTTTTTGAAATACTCAAATAATACTAATATTATAATGCTTAATATAATATTAGTACTTGCATCTATAATATTCTATTATTAAATATTATTATTATATTAATAATTATTATTTTTATTTAATATCATAATTTATATTTTATATAATAATTATTATAATGTTGAAACATTATAGTGTAATATTTACATTAATATTAATATATATGATTGTTCATATAAATATATGATACTCATTAGTTAAAGATATCTTTCTTCCCCTATTTGTTAAATATATATATATATATATATATATATAAACATATTAATTAATGTAGTTGTTGTTATTAATATTTAATAATAATAATAATAATATATTTTGAAGGTCACTGCCAAGACACCAAATTGGTGTATTGGTGTATTTCACTGATAAAGTTTACAAAAGTATACATATCCTACAATCAGCTATGTTAGTACTATTCTTTTATCAACTTCAATTATATCATATTTTTAAATTTTAACAATATACTTTTATGAAATTTACTATATTTCCTAAGTTTTTGTAATGTATGCATCTTGAATTAACTCCTGTTCTGCCAAAGACGGTGGCAATAAAAACTAGAATTATCCTAAACCTTTGGTAACGAAAATGGCTATGGAGGCAATGTAAGCTTTGCAGGCCTTCTTCTTCTTCTCTGATGATTGGAACGTAGAGTACCCTCTCTTCATGGAAAAGATAGTTTGTTTCCCCAGACTGAGTGGCTTCTGCTTTACCTCTTCTTGTGGAATCTGTCTCTCTAGCTTAAAACGAATTCAACTATATGTTGTTGGTGCCCTGTCAAATGTCACAGTTGTTGCTATCCAAGTCTTTTTATGATACAACTGTTGCAATCTGTGTGCTTTCACAATCTCGTCTCAAGCAGAAGATTCAAATTCATAAGCTGTGTTGCAAGTGGCTTCTGCCAAAAAAATTCTACCAACTGACTTTGAGGTTTACTKCTGAAGATTCAAATTCATAAGCTGTGTTACAAGTGGCTTCTGCCAAAAAAATTTCTAGCAACTGACTTTGARGTTTACTGCTACCAGGTTTAGTTTTCTTTCTTAAATATTTTGTTTAATTCTGTGAACAGAACACTTTGGTTTTTGGTTTTGGTATTGTAGATGTTCAAAGAAATTTGATTTGATCTTCAATTCGTGACTATCTAATTCCTCGTTCAGGCATATGCAGCWTGCATGAATATACAAACGTACTCTACATTGGCAGCAAGTCACATAAGTTGTACACATTTTTTTTTTAAATGGCATATTCAAAACTTTTCTAMWTTTTTTTATTTTGTTGTGATTATTATTAAAACCAGTAGCGCAATTGTTGACAAAAWCACAGTATTTAAATCTTATCAAAAATCCAAAACATATAATAGGTATACTAAATCACCAAAATCTGTCATTCCAACTATTTTTTCTAATCATTAAACTCTTACTACTTGGTAATTAAAAACACTATTATCTTTATGATTATAGATATTCTCATTTAATAAAGGGTTCAAAACTTTTTAATTGCTTTTACAAATTTGACCAATTAAATCACATTACAACAAATTCATTGTTTTTACAAATTTGAAAAATTAAATCACATTCCAACAAACTCATGATCAATCCACAACCAAAATAACTTACTTCAGGCAAGTTGTTTTTAGGTTATGATTTGTTATTTCAAAAAGAATTTAGGAATTGGAAACATCATTAAAAATAGACTTAGAGAGAAAAATCACATCCATTGCCTCATTTCAAACATAATGAATACATTAAGCAATAAGTACCATGTACTACCTGTACAGTCTAAACTTGAGTAATGATCCTGATCATAAAATACCAACTCTAGAAACAACAATTATGGAGAATGGTAATATCCCTATAGAGCCATCTTCACCGCAGGCACAAAATTTGGGGATTGCAGCTACTTTGATGTCTGATTTCCAGCCACCTTGCTTGGTGTTTGGTTTTCAGGCACAAGCTTTGATGGTGTTCTATCAACTTTTGTGATGTTCGTTTTTCGGGCAATCGTCGTGGTTTTCCAATTTTACTTTCATACACACAGTTTAATTTCACGTAATCTAGCAAACCATTTTGTTTTCCCTGGCCTCAATTGCAAAGGTTGACGTTGTTTGTATTCAAGATCCTTGTTGAGAGACTGCAGGGCAGTCTCCAACTCTTCAACTCTCTGACTTTGTGATTCTAGCAAACGCCTAGCACTGTCCACCTCCTTTTGTTGGATTTCATTCCGTTGTTGCAGGGCGTGTTCTGTTACCTTATACTGCTCAATCAAATCTAAGTATTGTTTGACTCCAACTTCATTCAACTGTAGCTGAAGGTTGTTAATTTCATTTACCGTTGTTGCAATATTTTTGAGCAAAGATTGTAACCTCTCTTCATTCCTTTCAGACTCAGCCCTCCAAACCTGCCTCTCGTCTTCCATGGAAACCAGTGTAGCAGTATACTCATTCTCCTGGGTCTTCAAGAACTCCACTTCAATTATTAGCTCCACAATCTTTTTGCTCATTGATCCCTTTCCACTAGCCATCAACTCCATGTTTGTTTGCAGCTCTGCCAGAGTGGCCTCCAAATTTCTCTTTTCCTCATCCCACAAGTACCCATCTTGTTCAATTGTTCTGAAAAAATCCTGAACCTTCTCCTTGGATTCATTCAACTCGGATTGCAAATCATTCTTTTCTGTTCTGCATTGATGTAGAACCCTCTCATTTTGCTCCATCTCATCTTCCAAGTGAGCCGGTCTGGCATCATGTTCATTCAAACGGGCCTTCAAGCACTCTACTTCAGTGCTCAGCTCTCTATTTTTCTGACTCAGTAATTCCCTTTCACTATCAAACGAATCAAGCTTTCTTTGCAGCTCTGCAACAGTGCTTTCCAAAGTTCCTTTTTCAGAATCCCACAAATGTTTATATTCAAGTAATTCCTGTGCTCTTGTCTTGAATTCATTCAACCTGGATTGCATTTCAATCTTCTCTGCCCTAGAGTGAACTAAGACCCTCTCATTTTCCATAGACATCTCTTCAATTTTTTCCTTATATTCTGCCAATGAAGACAAAAGCTTGTCCTTATCAGTGCTCCATGATTGCTCTTCCATTTGGCTTCCTTTAGTGATCTCCTCAGTTTCATGTCTTGCTGCTACAATCTGTGAAAAAAGTTCTTTTTCCAGTTTCCAACCTCTATGTGCTAACTCTAATTCTGCAGATATTACCCGAATTTCACCATTCAACTTCAAAACACTAGATTCTAGAATTCTTTTATCAGAAACCACCGCTCTGCATTCTTTTTCTTTCTCAAAAATTTCCTTTCTGAATCTTTCTTCAGCAATCTGCAACTGCTTAGAGATGTCAACCCGGCATTCCTCAGCTTTCCTTTGACATTGTTCTCTGAACTCCTCCTCAACTTCTTCCAAGTTGTCATTCAGTTGTTCCCCGACTTTCACTTGTTCAGTGAGTTCCCCATGCAGATTTTCCATCATCGACTCAATTTTTCCTTCAACATTGTGAATGTGTGATTCCATTTGAGTGAGCTCCTGTAACAAATGAGCCTTTTCTTGTCGTAGGCTGTTGATATCTGTGACAAGTAATTGATTAAGCTCTCGCAACCTGGATATTTCCTCTTCTTTGTCTTTCGTTGACTTCGATATTAATTTTTCAATATCTTCGCCACGAAACCCTTCTTCTAACCTTGAAATTCTTTTCCGCCTGCCGCCCATGTTGCTCACCAGCCTGAAGAAATGGAAATCCTTTTCATCTCTGCTGGCAAACCCGATGGAAGATGGATATATTAAGCCTTTTCTAATCCGCTTCCTTGCCTTATCCCGCTGGAATAAGACGAAACTAACTGTCTCACGCCGAAGATTGTTGGCGTGGAGGCATTTGGGCTGTCTATAAATAACTAATCATTCAGTTTGGATGAAGATAATATATCATTTGCTTTCGGCGCGGACTCTGAAATACCAATTCAACTCACACCATCGTATATTTTTTTGTTGGGGAAGCGTGGAGTGCGGAACCAATCCCTGAAATGGGGCATACTCGATCTGGAACTTCACCATATGGACTACAATGGTCAATGTTTTGGAAGTAATGGGCAATGCATGTATGCATGGATATAAAGATTAATGCACCTTACTGAATATGTTTAGTTTGTTGTTTTGATCATTTTGGATGAAAGTTCATTGGACAAATTCTGGTTCGGTGACATGACCATCAAATATAAATTGGCATACAAATATGGTCATTAAATATATCTTGATCTATTTTGAATGGTAAAACAATTTCACTTTTCCTTCAAAACATCTAGTTAGTGTTTCAGTGAAATTAACATATATTTTATACTCATAAAACTTTTTAAATAAATAAAAAAAAATTATAATGTTTACCTATTTTATATATATCAATACAAAGCTTGTTGGTGTCATCAACTAATTATCATGTTTTAGTGATATATCAATACAAAGCATATTAATGTTATCAACTAATTATCATGTTTTAGTGAAATTAACATATATTTCATACCCAAAAAACTTTTTAAATAAATAAATAATTATAATGTTTACGTATCTTATATATATCAATACAAATCATGTTGGTGTTCTCTTCATCTTACATGAAACCATACTTGTACTTATGACTCATTATCATCTTATATTAATACTTTCCTTAAAAGATATCTATCATGAATAAAAAAACCCTTTTCATGTGCATGAAAATTAGTCATAAATTAACTAAAAATCAATTTCCATTATGTAAGCATTCTTAAAATGCAACAAGAAAAACTTACAAAATTCCCATTATAATATGCTTGAATTACAATCATTCTTTCTAATTCCATAGAAATGGATGAAACATTGTTACATTTTGTTACAATAGCTCTAAATTAGAGTGAAGATTTACCATGTTTTTCTTTACAGTTATTAAAAGTTAAATAATTTAGAAGTATAGATTTCTTTTTCATCTTTATATTTGAGTGTGCATTAGTGATTATATATAGTATTTATTATGATCCATGTGTTTGTAAATTTTGACTTGGTGTGGATTATTTCAAAAAATATATCAAATTTTTCATTCAATCAAGATAACAACAACAATGTCCCCGAGGTGTATCAGTTCGAATCCTCTAGAGACACCTTAAAATCCAGCCATGCTAAGGGTTGATGCGACGTGATTTTGATGACTTCTTAGCCAGCAAAAAAGATAGTGACACTATTGTATTGTACCATATTACTCATTATCACAATATTTTCTTGTGCCATATTACTCACTAATACAAAGAAATAAAATATTTCCCTAATATTTTAGGGATTAGTTTATCATAGCAACATATAGCAACATATAGAAATACACATAATTCCTTATATTAACAAATAATAACTCCTCATTATTTATAAGACTAATATTTGGGAATATCATCTCATGTGGTTATAGATTTTAATGATCTTAGGTTCATTTTTCACTAAACTTTGTTAATTAATAGAAGGTGGGGAGAACAATACTCCATCCTACAATCAAACAATCTAAACCAAATTGACATGTTTTTTAGTGCTATAACTAATAAGTATATTAATTTACAAATTCTATATTTTTTTATTGTGAATTAATTAATAAAAAATATTACATTAACATAATACTTATTTTTATGGATTAAACTCTAATTTTCTTTTTCTAAAAGCTATGTTATTTTTTTTCAAAAAAAACATTATGTGAAAAAATTAAGAAATACTTTCCCACATTCATGTATAACATGCCTATTAAACTTATTAGTAGAGAATAGTGTGTTTCACTAAAAAAAAAAAATTAAATTGAATACTTAGCAACATAAAACTAGTCAATTGCCTAAATAAAAATAAATAAAAATAAAAATCATTATAATACATAATAATAATAATAAGAAAAGTATATACCATACATTTTTATTTGGAAATTAAAAATAAAATATATTTTTTAATAACTAAATCAAAACAAACCACATATAAAATTAATAAAAAAAACTTTATAAAAATCTATAAATTTGATTTTTAATTAAAATAAAATAATTTTTAATTTAATATCATCTTAATCTTAATAGAGAGACCCTAGCTACACACTCAAATACCCACAAATAATAACAATCCCAAACCACATGATGATACAATATAATTTTGAGAATGCTTACCAAAGAAACCTAAGTCTAGTTGGAGCAAGGGCATATTCAAATAGATATAATATAATAAACGTAATTTATGTTTTTGATATTTCTCATTAATTTTATTTAAAATTTATGAGATATAATTGAAATTTATGAAATATAATGTTTAAATTAATTGTTAGCATTTTCTTCTTCTAATAAAAGTTATTAGAAATTATTTTATATCATAATTTATATTTCATATAATAATTTAATATTTCATTTAATAAAATTCAAGCCTTTTAAAAATATAATAACTTCATATTTATAAAAATTTCATTTAATAAAGTTCAATCCTTTTTAAAAATATAAAAACTTCATATTTATAAAAACAAACTTTGTAACTGTCATAATTATTGTTAACATTTTCTTCTTGTTAATAATAACTAAGAGTTGTTAAAAATTATTTCATATCATAATTTATATTTCATATAATAATTTAATATTTCACTTAATAATAATTTAATATTTCACTTAATAAAGTTCAAGTCTTTTTAAAAATATAATAACTTCATATTTATAAAATCTTTGTAACTACCATAATTACATATAGCAATATACATAATTCTTTATCTTAAAAATAATAACTCCATATTATTTATAAGATTAGATTTTTTGAAATATCATCTTATGTGGCTATAGATTTGAATGATTTTAAATTCACTTTTTACTAAACTTTGTTAATTAATAGAAAGTGGAGGGGACAATACTCTATCTCACAATCAAACAAGTCAAACCAAATTCATGTTCTTTAGTGCTATAACTAATTAGTATGTTAATTTACAAATTTTTGATATCGTAGGACATATGGCGGAGCAACTCCATTGAAACACCCTCATCAGCAACAGCATCGACATGTTGCTCGATGCCTTTTCGAACGCACCATCCAAGCAGAGGTGTCCGACCTGCGCACAGCCCTACGTGCTCAAGCCCAATGATGGCATCCTTCACAATGGCTCTCTAGATGACAGGTTCCATTGTTCTCACAACCCCTCTATTGTTTAATTATGCACAGTTGTCTAAGCGTCACTGACATGGTGATGGAGCTTTTTTCTTGTCAGCCTAGTCTAGTACTCTTCATTTTTTTTCCTAGTTCTAATTTTCAGAGTTTGTTAGTATGTCTAGTTTACTCATACAGTGTTATCAGCACTACCAGCCGCCACCTGCTCTAGTTTCCAACAAATTGGCGGGGCAGGTGGCAGCTTCCCTTTTTGGCCAAAAGCACAATAGGCAGCCACATGTTTCGGTTTCCACTAGTTTGGCGGAACAGGCGGCATGTCAGTGACACATATAAGTTTTGTATAGTGACAACGTATTAATAAGGAATTATCCCCTTTTTTATTTACAAAAAAAAAACATAATACTTATGTTTTATGGGTTAAACTCTAGTTGTCTTCTTTCTCTAAAAGTTATGATATTTTTTTTCTAAGAAAAATTATTTGAAAAAATCAAGGGATGCTTTCCCACATTCATGTATGGCATATTTATGGCATACCTAATAAAATTATTAGTAGAGAATAGTATGCTTCAAGGTAGAAAATAAATTGAATACTTAATAACATAAAAATAATCAAATACCTAAAAAAAAAAAAATTATAATATATAATAATAGAAAAATAAATATACCATACATTTTATTTGGAAATTGAAAATAAATATTTTTGTTAAATGCTATATATCAAAACAAACCACATATAAAATAAAATAAACTTTATAAAAATTTATAAATTTTAATTTTATTTAAAATAAAATAATATAAATAATTATTAATTTAATGGACAGACCCTAGCTACACACTCAAATACCCACAAATAATAGCAATCCCAAGCCACATGATAATACAATAGCTACACACTCAAATACCTACCCACAAATAATAGCAATCTCAAGCCACATGATAATACAATATAATTTTGATAATGATTAGCAAAGAAACTTAGGTCTAGTTGGAACAAGGGCATATTCAAATCCCAAGCCACATGATAATACAATATAATTTTGACAATGCTTAGCAAAGAAACCTAGGTCTAGTTGGAACAAGGGCATATTCAAATAGATATGATATAAGAAACGTAATGTATGTTTTTGATATTTCCCATTAATCTTATTTGGTAATGTATGTTTTTGATATTTCCCATTAATTTTATTTGGAATTTATGAGACATATAAGATGTAATGACTTATTTGAAATTTATGAGACATATAAGATGTAATGGTCAATTAATTATTAACATTTTCTTCTTGAAGTAGGAGTTTGGAATTTATGAGACATATAAGATGTAATGATCAATTAATTATTAACATTTTCTTCTTAAAATAGGAATTGTTAAAAAATTGTAAGAACACATTAGTTAATTGAGATAATTTATTTTTAATTATCATTTACATTCAAACACATTAGTTTATAAGAACACACTGTTTAGTATCATCCTTTTTAATTTTGTTGCAATTTACAAATAATTGTAATTTGAATTAATTTGTGTTAGAAATTTCAATTTAATCTTTTAAAATCCAGAATACTTAAAAAACATACCTATAACACTGTTCACATTTTACATATTTTCCATTAAAAAACATTAATGGGTATACTTAATATGTTATTGCAACATTTATTCTCCAATTTTAAGAACAATTGATAGTAAATATATCTATGCCCAAAATTAATTGATCTACTTAAAATGAAATAGTGACAGTGAGTTTAATCACACCGCTGGTTTAATCACATCGACTATTTGTATATGCATTTCAAAAATTTACCACTCACATTTTTTTTGAAAGGTAATTTGTATTTTAAAATTGACCAATGTTTTGTTTCATTTTTTATTTTGTTTTGTTTGAATATTGTTATTATTTTTTTTTAAACATTTTATACATTAAAAAAATTAACTTTAATTGTTATTTTGTTTTGAGATTATTATAAATAAACATTTTTGTTTTGTTTTGTTTGAATATTGTTTTTATTTCTTTTTAAAAAACATTTTATACATTAAAAAATTAAAAAATTGGGTTTAATGATTATTTTGTTTTGAGATTATTACAAATAAACAATTTTTATTTATAAATTTATTGAAAAAATTAACAATAATGCACTTGTGGCCATTTGCACTAAAAAGTTAACAATGGTGGACTTGTGACCATTTGCACTAAAAAGTTAACAATGGTGGACTTATGACTATTTGCATTTGAACTATATAAAATACAATTTCAATTTCATGTTATCCATCTTGAAAATACAATTCCAAATCCATTTTATCCATCTTGGAAGAGGTATTCTTTCAAGATTGGAATTGAAAAAAGAAATTACTAACAAATTTAACTCTTATGATACACAAATTATATTCATATGTGACTTACATATGAAAACCCCATTCTCTAAAGGCTTTGGAATAATAATATTAGCTCAAAATGGTATTTAAGCTCCCTTGTACATGACTACTAAAGCCAACCAACAAAAACAATTAGTAACATTAAAAACACAAAAACTTAGAA
This sequence comes from Picea engelmannii, assembly GCA_009831015.1. Classification (NCBI taxonomy): domain Eukaryota; kingdom Viridiplantae; phylum Streptophyta; class Pinopsida; order Pinales; family Pinaceae; genus Picea; species Picea engelmannii. Next base: position 21,858 of record ML853383.1, read on the forward strand.
ATTGAAAGTAATGAATGTATCCAAATTTTAAAATTTTAACCATATTGTATTAATTATCTACTTTTTGTATAACATAGATGGTTCCATTTATTTTCATATATATGGTTTCAAAAATATACATATTTTATGTTTATTCTTTAAAAAGTTATTTTTTTTTTTTTCCAAAAAAAAATATAAATTTTTTTAATTTTTTTTATCTATTTCATTATTTGTATTTCAAAACCCACATATATATATATATATATATAATACTTATTTAGCACATGCTTTTTTATAATACTAGATATCATTTAATTCCAATTAATTCCAATTGTAGTTTACAAAATTTCTTATATTTTTAAAAATAAAATACATTTTCATATATTTACATGTAAAATTAAATTGTATATATACAAAGATATATTGTGTTTGATACTATTTTTATTACAAATACTTAACTTTTATGTGTAACATAATAAATTCAATATTTTACAAAAGCTCTCTTCATTCCTAGTAATACATTTGTGATAGCTATCAAATACTTTTCATTCCAACTCATATTTTATTGTCCAAACAATCAACCATAATTTAATATTAAAAAAAATACAATTTTCTATAAAAATAAATTTAATAAATATATATTTTGAACTCTAAAATATGTCTTAAAAACATTATGAAGTTTTTATAGCTCTTTCTCTCCCTCTATATGTGTATATCCTCAATGTAAACTTTTAAATTCATATTATTCTTAAAATGATACAAATGTTATCAAAATACAAATTTATTTATTATCAAAATACAAATTTATTATCAAAATACAAATTTATTTATTTAAGGATTAAAATGTACTTCCAAATTTTTCTTTGATCTTTCTTATACAAGGTCATTCATTGACCTTGCACATAAATTAATTTTCTTCCAATAGTAGTTGCATATATACTTCAACAAATATATTGACACTTAAATAAATGTATTTATGACTTTGCTTACATATGTATTCTTCTTGAATTCCATTTATATCCATTATATTTTGCCCAATAAATTGATGTTGGGGTCAATGTTAACAACAGACTCTATTACATGGATTGGAAATGGAGAGATTCTTTCCAACCCCATTCTAAAACTTCTAGACTCCAAACCAACCTTCTAAGACTATTATTGTGTGCTATGAAGCAATACATTGCAAAACTTATTTGCTTCAATACTCGAGTGTTATTTCACATCATCTCAAATGAAAAATGGACCCTTAGTTTCATGGAACAACTTCAATTGTAGATCTATCCAAAATATCAAGTATGTCTTCAAGCTACTTGATTTGCACTCCTCAAATTTACTTATAATGTATAGAACTATTCTCATTTATTTTCCTCTACCACATCCCATTCCAAATCACATGCATCACACACATTAACCACATTTTAAACTACCCAATACGTGATCAATAATTAGTGCGTAATTGTACATTGTTTTTCCATTTTTTCGCAGGTTTTGATAGTTCATGATATACAAGTGCATACTTTGACATTAGAGATTATTGGTGACTCGACGTTGATCAAATATTATGTGATTATGGAAAACAACCATTAGAAACAAAAAAAAAAAAAACACCCAAATATTTACTCCTATTAAATATTTGAATCCATACCTAAATGAATGGACATTGAAAGGCAAAGTGTTTTTAAACATTGATCTATGCACCTTCATTAATTCCAAGGGACCTTGCCATGTCTTTAGATTTTATGTTATTGACGTGGAAATTAGTAAGATACGTATTTCATGCTTCAACATCCAAACGATACACCTTCACTACAATGGCATGCACCACAATTGTAGAAGGAATGTACATTACACTAGCATTCTCCTACGAATTCTATGCAAAAATGAAAAATACTACCTATGTCTCACTCCAAAAATAGAAGAGACACACTTGTATTCTTTCTCACTTACACATTTAAAATTTGCATCCTTGAATCTCCACTACTCCACCCCCGTGATTCTCTAATGTCATAGGGGAGGTCACAAAGTTGTAGCTTCTTCAATGTTTTGATAATTATATACATGCAATGTTTGATCAAATAATACAACTTGACCTGTGCAAATATCATTGTTGTTTGTATCATATGCCTACACCTTTTATGCACTAGTATAATGTTTGCCAAGGTAATTAGAGGATAATGTGGGAATAACTAGGGATTTCCTATTATGAGAAGATATGTATATTTTATCTTATGGACAATTAGTGTAAATTTAATTATAAATGGCATTAATGACATGGTTTTGTATATACCAATAATTAGTGATGATAATATAAGTTTCCTTCTACTTTGTTTCATTTTAATAACAAATTATGATTTGATATATAGATAACAAATAGCTCTAGATGATATCTAGAATTAAAAAGTGTACACATGTAACATCTTTTGTTTATGTTATTTACTTGGAAAAATATATTACATCATCCACTTCTCCATGTTTTCTTTGTTTCATCATTTATTCTCTTACTAAATATGATGGTCATAAAATCATATACTACTTAGGATTTTCGGCGTTCCCTTTCCCCTGCTTTAGAAGTATGCTAGTTATTTTATTATAAAGTAATTAGTTTGTGAAATTGGATCAACTACAATCAATATCCCTCATCTTTATATCCCTATATATACATGTGTTTATTCATCCAACCCTCATTTCTTTATTATATAATTTTAGCTCTTTGCATTATTTTTTTCGTATCAACATTCCATGTTATCAGTCCCTGTCAAAGGCGCAGAGGGACTATAGTGATCGATAATTCGTTGACTTCATATTAATATGTCCATTGACTATAAATTTTCACATCATTTGTATTGTTTGTACTGTAGAAGTAAAAACAATATTTTTTATATAATAAAAAAAACCTTGTATGTCATCGTCTCATTGCAGAATATATTGGAGGTCTTATTGCCAGCTTCGATGTTCCCAATGTTGTAAATGTTTATATATCCAAATTTTTGAGCTTAGATGCTCTTTTTAAATTTTTATTACACTTTTACTGAAATGTTTACATACCGAAAGTTCTGAGCATGGACGTTGTTTTTTAATGTTTTTTTATTATTAGTCCCTGTTGAAGGCATAGAGGGACTATTGCGGTCAATAATTCGTTGACTTCATATTAATATGTATTTTTATTATTATTTCTATTTGTATTGAAATGTTTACATACCAAAGGTTTAGAGCATTGACACTTTTTTTGAGGTGCTTGAATAGGCCTGACATCTTAAATGTTTACATAGCGTGAGGTCCTAAAACAGGCTTGACAACTTAAATGTTTGCATACCGCGAGGCCCTTAAACAGCCTAACATCCTTAAATGTTTACCTAAATAGGATTCTGAGAGTACATTTTTTCTCGAATTTTTCCATACAATGTTGCACTGAATTTGGACAATATTGTTGTCCACCACTAGTTGCATAGCCATTGTATGTTTCATACTTCTTCAATGCTTGGAATGCAATTTGATCATCATTGAAGATACATAAATTGTTTGTTGGTTTGGTGGGTGCTTCTTGTTCGTTGGTTCGTCGGTTGGTGCTCAGTGTTGTTTGGTTCAACTTTGCAAGGTTTAGGACCTGCGCCTGCGGTTGGACCTATTGGTGCTTGTTGATTGATTTTGTTTACTTCAACTTTGCAGGGTTGGGGTCCTGCATTTGATGTTGGATCTATTTTTTTTTACTTTGCGGGGTCCAGGTGTTGCACCCACAATTCGACCTGTGCTTCTGTCGTTCATCGTTTCAGAGTAAGTTTCAATGCCATAATTTCATTTTCTATTCGTTCTTTGTTGTTCATTGTTTGAAGTTTGCAAGTAAGAATGTTTGATTATTTCTACCGACATGCTCATCATATGTTTCTGGTTCCTCCTGTGTTTGGGCTACAGTTTGGTAATCTTTGGAGATACATATGTTGTTTACTAGTTCAGTGGTTGTTCCTTGTTCGTTGGTTCGTTGGTTCGTCAGTTGTTGTTTGTTGTTGTTTGGCTCAAGTTTGCGAGTTTGAGGTCCTGGGGATGTAGTTGGGCCTGTTCGTGTTGCTCGCTATTTTTTTTCTTGTATTTTTCTTTTGTTTACTTTGGCTTTGCAGGGTTGGTGTCCCACGTTGGCAGTTGGAGATATTTGTTTTTTCACTTTGCGGTTTTCAGGTCCTGCACCCGCAAGTGGACTTGTGGTTCTGTTGTTTTCCGTGTCTAGCAAAGTCGAGATCTAGCGCCTATCCTATGTCCGCCTATCCTACTCTTAAATTTTGCTCCAATTATTTTTCCTAGCTCTGGACCATATCTACATGTATTTTTAAAATGTTCTTATAGAGGAAAAGGATATTGAGATGGTGCTAGCAAAAGTGGTGTTCCATGGATTGCAAATTGCAGTATCCAGTTTCTATGTTGTTTGGCGTGCAACATTTCTAGCATAATGATTTTTTTCTCAAATGCATCACACCATTTACATTTGGATGAAACCATTATCATTCTGGGATACTTCAGTGTTGACATGATACAAAATAGTGGCATAACAAATAATTGGACAACTACATGTGCAATTGCAATGCCCGTTGTCTTTTTGTTAGGATAAAACATGTGAAAAACACACTTATTAACCATATATGGTGAAATGTGCCCATATCACAATACAACCTCTTTATCATGTACACAAACTGGTGTGACCACGATACAATTTGTCTTGTTCTTGAAATATGATATGTACACCAAAGATACTGCAAAATTATATTTCCATGTCTCAAAGAATATCTGGATACTTTGTCACAGAAAACCAAAATCATTCAGCTATGACCATGCAATTTCTTAATATTTCCTGGCTTGTAATATATTTTGGGCAGGAAAAACTTTATATAATTACAACCATGGATGGCGAAAAGAAAAGGTTCATGTTTCTAACTATCTTTTATTCTATTCCTTGATTCTCATTTAGTGTATGTACATATTACTTGTTCTCCCCTGCATACCAGCTTCCATTCATGTTCATTGTATTTTGTGCATTCCCACATTGAAACAAACAGAATAGTTGGAGAAAACGAAGGAGTCTTTACCGCAGTGGTAGAAGAGGAGATACAAAGGTACATGCTTGTATTGTTATTTCATATTCCATTGTTTTGTATTTCATTTATTGTTTGTATATGTGTTCACCTAATTTATTGTATGTATATATTGTGTGCCTTCCTACATAATAACGTATCTTCATGTCCTTTGTATTTATTGTGCTGCTACATTGAAATAAATCGAACTTTATTTATTTATTTTACATGTCTTCCTGCATACCGACTTCCTTCATGTCCATTGTATTTTTTTTGCATTGCTACATTTAAAAAAACAGAGTGAGTGGAGAAGATGATGGACTCTTTGTCGCGAATGTATAGGAGGAGTTACAAAGGTGCATGCCTCTACTCTTATTTCATATTCTAGTGTTTAGTATTTCATTTATTGTATATGTGTTTGTTCTACTTGTTCTACTACTTTTCACCTATTTTACTATATGTAGATACTACGTATCTTTCTACATAGTAACTTATCCTCCTATGAATTGTATTCTCTTTGCTACTACATTGAAATAAATGGAACTATATTTCTTTCTTTTACATGTCTTTCTCCATACTAACTTATCTTCATGTCCACTATATGTTCGGTGTTTCTACATTGAAAGAAACAGATTAGTTGGACATGAAGATGAATTATTATATGCCACAACAGAGGGGGTTGTGGTACAATCTTCAAAAAGGTATACCAATTGTGTTATTAAATCAAACATACAAAATGGGTGGGTGCATATAATATTGGACTAGAAAACGATGATTTGGCAACAATGGGCCTTTGTTGAGACTTCCCGCTTCCAAACATTTCCTTCCCCATTTCTAATTTTCCCACTTTCTACTATCCCTTTTTTCCCCCTCTTCTATACTTAACTGAATTCCCCTTCATTTTTCTCGTCTACTTTCGCTTTCTAGTTTCTTTGATTAGTCATGTTTCTGAAAATGTCTATGTGTGTGGGTTGGCAGACTCACGGGTTCACATTTATACTCATGCTTCTACCTCATTCCATACTTAGCCACTTTTTCGATCGCAGTTTCCCAGGCTAGCAGGTTCAAGATTTCACCTCTAGGTTCAGATGTTCTGCGATATACAGATTGGTCGTCGTACCCCCCCATCATGCCCTATTTCCTATTACACATTTTTTCAGTCAAAAAATCTTAGGCATACAATTTGACCATCGGGTCCTCATGTTTCCTAAGTATCCCTTGCACCCTATTTCATGTTCCATCTCCTTCGACCCTATATGTGACATTCAGAATAATTATGGACAATATATAATGCATATGCCTATTTAGTCCTTCTGATGTTCATCTACACATGCTTGCATCAGAAAAAGTTGGACTAGTGACATGGGGATGAGCAGTCAATCATTGCAAACATCAACAGACCGAAAAGGCCAAAGGTAAAGATGCATACATTGTGTTCCCCATATGTTTACCAAACAAATATCCTCATCTATTTATTCATCTATTCCATGGTGAATATGTTGATGTCATCTGAAAAACATACTTTTCATTTCACAAGAAGTATCAATGAGCGCAAGTGAGATGCCGAACATAGCACAAGTTCCGTAGACTAAGAGGTCTGGTTGCAAAACTCTGGCTCCATAATTCATCCAAGTTGTGCATCTACTTGTACATTTATGCCAGAAAAAAGAAAACAAAAAAATAATGCAGACTACCATTCACATTACTTTTCCTTTTCAAAAAATGTCACCAGGTCTAAACTTATAACACCCAAAATACTATCAATAGAGGGCTTGAACAACCATCGAATTGGAAAAGTGTTCGTTGAGGACATAATGGTCGTCTATAGCACCTACATGGACAAGGAAAAAAAATAGATCCATTACGCGTGATGACATGACAGACAATGAGGCCCTAATGATAGTCACACTGAGTATCCCCACGCAACTTTTCCAGAAACATGCAGAAAAGATATTTCCAGTTAATGGGATATCCATTACAAATTTTAATATATTTCCCAAAACAGTATCTGACCATGGCAATTTTGATCGGATTATATCGCTCAATGAAACAAGTGTTGTGGAAAAAATTCTTGCTATTTGTTCAGAATATTGTTTCGTCCCGGACACAACTATCAGCCAACTTGCACAGAGAAACGACACTTACCCAATCAGAACCATTGGTGTCGTTGTCACACTCGCGAGAAAACGTGGCTCGCAACACATTCTCCATATAAAAGATGGAGAGTCGGGCAATGACAAGGCAATGGTACCATTCTCCATATCCAGTTTTGTCCTTTACTTTCACATGTCCATGTATCTCGGTTATGTTACACAACTATTGCATTGTTCCATGTTGCAGTTGCAATTGTTCGACACCTATTCAAATTTGTTTTCCTCAATGGAACAACAATTGCATAAAGGGAAATTTCCACTTATGCTCTTCAAAAATATAACAAAGAAAAGAGATGTTAAATAAAGGATCTTTCACACAACCCAAGCAACATTTGTAACAGAATTGCGAACAGAAATAGTACAGGATCTCAAGAAACTAACTAGCTCTGCAGATGGTGTGCGTATACATCTACAATTTCATCTTCACTTTGCTCATATAAATTGTCTTCAAAAAAATTCTGCAGTTTTTCTTTTTTTGTGTTATGCAGTTGTATATTATATTGTTCAATATATTAACTACTATGCTCATGTGCCCATGTTGAGGGTGTTTTGGTTGCAGAAAATGCGTAGTCGACCCCCTTCGAGCATGTGTGTGCCAAATGCAACTCTCCTGCTTATGCTTTTGCTTGTTATGCAGTAAAAAACTCCCTTACATATATAGACATTGCCTCAATGTTGCCATCTGAACCGTGGGCAACACAATCGTACATTGTACAATTAGACACCCTTGGTTACAAGATGTGCTTCATGGGTTAGAAGAATTTACATATGAAGTATACCTACAGAAAAAGGCAAACAATGTCTACATGTTGTGTGAATTTTGGATACATAGCAAATTTACCTTAAATGAGGACAATGCAATATTGCATGTCAGCTAGAGAAAAAAAAAAAAAAACTATATCAAGCTTTGGCAGGAAACGAAAAACTTTCATGTGTGTTTGTAATTTTTCTTCAATACCCAAATGAATGTTTGTTGGACTCGAGTTCTTTGGAGTCTACACCTATGGCTGTAAAATTTTATTTCCATAGATTTTGTCTCTTTTTGTGCACTTGAAAAAACAAGGAGAATCTAACTACAAATGAAATCGTTGTTGTTATTTTCATGTTTTTTTGCATCTCCCAGTAAGAATTTTGCATATTTGTTGGGGTGTCCAAATGAAAAAAAAAATG
>ML853384.1:8957-29498 GCA_009831015.1 Picea engelmannii
AAACAACATGATGTATACTATCCATCCATAGGTGTTGTATCTGCATGTGCATTTTCCTTCATGTCCAAATACCTTCATCAATCTTGCGGTCCAAAACCCATGACTAGGGTTGACATCAATGACAACAACCAATCTTCCAACAAGTTTTACAAAAGTAAAACTAATTTTACATGGGATTTTTTTTTTACATGGTGCATTTTCCCCAAAACCCTAATGTATAGTTTTCATATATATATATATATATATATATATATATATATATATATATATATAATATTTTTTCTCTCCATAAAATTAAATACAATTCGACTTTTCCCATCTTTTATACATATATGTAAATAGTTTTTCTATTTATTATTTGTATTTCTTTTTCTTGATTTCATTTTAACTTAGTCTTATTTTTTCCAATTTTTTTAAGTTCCCCATTGTATTTTACGATGATTTGTTTCCTCATTATCAAAATCCCCTCCTTCTCTCCTCGAATGGTGGATTATTTTAATATTTCAGGGTGGTGGGAGTTTAGGATTTTTGTATATTTTTATTTAATTATTTAATTAATTATTATTATTTATTTTCCTATTTTATTTATTTTTTATTTAATTCCTATTTTTTACTACGGTTATTGGCCAAAATGACAACATGAACCCTAGGTCTTATGCCTCCTCTAAGTCCTTACACAAATCAAGTAAGGGAGATAAAAACTATATAAACAATTTAGTCTTGAATTACCTTATGGCTGTGATATAATGATTTATAGGTTGAAGATTGATAATCTAGATTCACTCACAAGTAGATCAAGGGTTGTTGAGCATCAAACTTCAAACAAACATATCTTGAGCTACAAGAGTTAGAATCAAGCCCATGATACCTTGTTGGAAAGGTATCAAGCAGGAGAACACATTGGAAGAGGACTTCACGCCAAACTAGTGATGAAAAATCCCATAAAATGCAAAGAACATAAGGTCACAAATTTAATGGAAAACTTATTGCGCAAAGTTCATACGAACATATATTGAGACCCCGGAGATGAAATTAGGCCCATGATAACTCGTAGGAAATCTAATAGAGAGAAGAACATGGTGGAACATAAAATATTAAGTGGTTGATGGTGAAAATTCTTAGAAAATTCAAAAAATAGAAGAGGCCCAAATTTAATTAGAAAATAGGCTGTGCAATGTTCAAGCAGTCATATATGGAGCTACAAGAATCGAAATTAGATCTACAAGAGCACATTAGAAAGATGAAACAAATAAAAAGAAGTTGGAGTGATCTTATTCAGTAGAATCACACTAGAAACACCCAGAATAACTTGAAGAATAGAATATGACACTAACAAGTAGAGTTAATGATATTTTTAAAAATATCACTCATGAAGAACATATAAAACGAAAATAACTACTCAATGGGCATTAGGGAACTCCAAAACAAAATTTCTTCTTCATTTACAAATCAATTTTTTAGTCATGGACTAATTTGGCCTCTAATATCGGCATAACATATTCCACATGAAAAACCAAAATCATAATAGATCTCATAAACATAAATTGTAGTAATAGTCCAACCCATAATTATAAACATGTTTGTAAATTTCACTTCCATCACTCTCACCATTCCTTTAACATCAATTACATAAGTAATATAGTTCAAGGAAATTTTTTGATATGAATACAAATAGGGATAACCCACAAAAGAACAAATATAATCACTTATCTTTCTCATGAATGTGTCCACCAAACTGGTTGTAGATGAGTGATTGCTACCTAATTGTAGTACTTTTCTGTAGATTTCATTCCCAATCTAGGTATTAGACGACAAGGGTGAAGGATGGCTATTGGGGACTCAATCAAATCCATAATACTTAAAGTATTGTAAGAACCATACACCTACCATGATTCATTTTATGAAAACTCTTCCAAGAAACTCACCCAACCTCCAATTGGCCATGCATTCCTTCCTCTTATCCAAACACAACACATAGTAAGTATTTCTATTCTCCTCTATGTAGTTCCTTGGTAAATCCATCCCCTCCATTGATATAGTGCAAGAAAAGAGAGTTTGATATGATAATTGTCCATTAGGCGCCTACATTGGTATATTGTGTCTTACATGTAGCCAAAAAATGTCTTAGAGAAGTTTTTAAGGGGTTCTCAAGCTACCTATCCTATTTGGTCACTCTACAACCATTGATTATCTCTTCAAAATCATCTCATGCCTTCTCCCATGAACAACAACCCCTCTAGCTTGCCATAGACTCCCATGTCACTCAAGCTCACAAGTTTCTTATGATAGTTGTAGGAAATTGCCATGGAAGGGAATACATGTTCCTTCTTGCATCATGAGAAAGAATGGAAGAAGAAGATAACAAAAATATAAATTTTCAAGAAATTTGCATGTTACGTATTCCCCCATGCACGAGGAATACATGAAATACATGCCTTACAAGTAACACCATGGGTTTTTTCTTGGACATATTGTCCAAGGTAGGTGAGAAATATTTTCATACATGGGAAAAAAATAGTGTTGGAAGATTGGTTGTTGTCATTGATGTCAACCCTAGTCATGGGTTTTGGACTGCAAGATTGACAAAGGTATTTGGACATGAAGGACAATGCACATGTAGATAAAACACCCATGGATGGATATCATACATCATGTTGTTTCCAGTGGTATGTGGCACGTCACGTGGATCCTCATGGTTGAGGAGAAATGATTTTTTGAAGATGACAAAGTGAATTGAAGAAGGAAGTACATGTAGGCCCTGAAGATAATTAAAGAACATAATTACAAAATAAGAAAGTGTCAGGTCGACCCTAATGTTAAAAGGAAGTGAAATAAATGGCATAAATAAATATCATTATACATTCATTTGATACACAAGTCAATTTTTAGAGGAAATCAAAAGTAAAGAAGGCCGAATTTCAAGGGATGATGAAGTCTTTTGGTGATGTGTTCTAAGGTATGTTATTTTCAGGTCATCTTACCATTTTCGCTAGAACTTTTTTTCTAGAACGATTCAGATGGTGAAATTTATATGGTATTGAGAAGACATATCAAGGTACTTGTTAGCTTCAGAAGTCACTGCTGGATTGCTTGCATGAGCAGAGCCCAATGCCCATCAGTTTTATGTCACGATTTGTTTAATGGGGTGATCGGATGGGAAAAGACTCAAGAAAATATAGCTTTAACTCAAGAAACCGGGCCTGGTATGTAGAAAGCAAGGGAGGTCTTGATCCAACTTTTGTCAGTAAGTGGATTAAAGGGTGGTATATGGAAGACTTGTGAGAAGGGTGAGCAAGACTGCCTTGGGCGACAGGCCTTCGGAGGCTTGAGGGTAAAAAACTCAGAAGCCAAGATCCTCTTGGTCCAGAGCTTCAAGGAGCTGAGGGGTGACACGAATGAATCCTTCAATTCCAAGTCGTTCAGCGTTAAGAAAATCACACGAACTGATTAGAAACAACGCAGCTGTTACAGTGATCCAACCTACATCATCCTACAACAGCTACAACTCGATTGGATCCTCCAATTTCGAGTCGTTCTAACATAGTAAACAAAGAGATGGAAAGAAGCTGACATCCATAAAGTAAGAAATCTCCAATGCCTTATACATTAAATAGAGCGACTAGCGCTTCATCAAAACTTTACAATAGGGAGCCTTGCTCAACCATCCATCCTTTACAAAATACAAAGAATGAGACTATATACTCAGAAAATTCGCCTAACAACGGCGTGCTCAGTCATCCGAGGCTTGGTGTCCTTTCAGCCGAATTCAGACAGATATCCTTCGTCAGACGCCATCTTAACTGCACATGGCTCCTGTAAGGGGAGTAGTTGAGCCATTAAGAGCCAAGTTAGCGTGTGCAGACCTCCTCTGGCTAGTCGAGGACTGGGCATGGCCTCTTTGGAAAAAATGGTACGCGGGACCCTCTCGAGCAGACCGCTGGCCAGGCCTTCCATATCTTGCACTTAATGCATGAAGAGAGGTTTCAACCACTCTTTCTTACCTTCATTTACTTCAAGTGAAAACCAGGCTTGAGGTTGGATTAAATGGCACCTGGAGAACGCGATGAACCTTTCGGCGACTGGACCTGACGCCTTTGGCCCCCTTTGCGCAACTCTTTTATTTCCCAGGTGACCACAGGCTGTGACCTTGCGTTTAATCTCAAAGGAGCTTTCGGCGTTCGCGAATAGGAAGGGGCTGATCCTTGTTTCTTGAAATCGCGATGAGCGAAACACCGAGACGACTTAATCTGGCGCCACGCATCCCTCCAGATATGACGGTTCTGAACTCTCCCGACGACGCTGTGGGCCCGGGTCCTGGACACTCCCGACACCTCGCGTATCGGGAAATGACGAAGCTACTCTTTGCGCCTTGGAGTCGCGATGGGAGAAACGACGAGGAACCTAATCACGCGCCAGGTGTCTCCTATGGATGGATGGCCGAGATTGCTCCGTAATACTACGGGCCCAACTTTGGGTGCCTTCGGGGTTCGGGGTTTCGAGATATAGGACAACACGAAACCTTCACCCCTTGAATTCGCGATTGCCGAAACGTCGATGCGACTAGATCTCGCGCCACGCGTCCTTTAGATGGACGACTGCTATCCTTCCCTTGATATAATATGGGGGCGATGCATTTGCGCTAATCTCGGCGCAACTCCGCTAACCGTGATTTTATGCCAACCGCTGATCTTCTCTTAGGGATGAATCTAGACCACCGACGATATAATCTCGCTTGCTCGCTTGCTTGGGAGCCTGAAATGAAATTTTCCGCATTGCGCTCGGGCGCTCCTCCTGCGACTTGCTTACCCGAATGCTCTTGTGCCCCGGACAAGAAATGTTACTAACATTAGGCTCCATGGGGGATATAGTTGTCCCTGTGATGATCTAAGGACTCATTTTGCAGTTCCAGTGCCTTGCTGTTGGGCTATGGAGTCATTTACTAAGCCGAAACAATAAAAATACAAACAAAGAACTAAAAGGACAATATTTACAAACAAAGGAGCCTCCGAAGGCTCAGACAAAACATTTCTTAAGAAAATTCCCATTCACTGGGATGTTGAAAAATTCTTCGCCCCCCAAATCCTACAACATGTAAGTGTTATTTGAGAAAACTTCAGAGATTTTGAAGGGCCCGATCCATAGGGCTTCAAATTTTCCGTGCTTGCCTTTATCTTGTTTAGGAGCATCCCATTTCAGTACCAGGTCTCCTATCCGAAACTCTTCCTTCTTGGCCTTCTTATCAAAACCCTGCTTGATCCTTTGCTGATGGTCTTGAATTCTACCCATTACCTGCTCCCTGCCCTGCTGAACGTCCACTAGCTGATGAATTTTTCTGATCATGTCATCAGGCTCCTCTTGATGATCCTGGAGGAATTTTGCTACAGGAATGGCTAAATGAGAAGGAAAAACAACCTCTGCTCCATAGACTAATTGGAAAGGAGAAACGCCTATAGATCTCTTCGTGGTCACTCGATCGACCCATAGAGCGAATTTCAATTTTGAATGCCAAGCCTTCTTGTTGTCTTCCAACAGCCTTTTGATGATCCTTATCAGGATTTTGTTGGAGGACTATACTAAACTGTTCCCCTGGGGATAATATGGGGTGGAGTGAATCAGATTGATCCCGAATTGCTCACAGAACTTGGCTAACGACTCAGCCCTGAAAGAGGCTGCGTTATCAGTGACAATATTTCTTGGGCAGCCGAATCTTGTGATGAGGTCCTCCAACAATCCAATGATTACCTTGTGGGAGGCACTCCTGGTAGGGATAGCTTCAATCCACTTGGTAAAGAAATCTGTAGCAGTCAGGATCCATCTGTGCTTCCCACTGGAAGCGGGGTGAATTTCCCCAATGAAATCTAGGCCCCATTGCTGGAAAGGTCCTGAAACAACCACAGGATTTAATGATAAGGAATTAAGCTGTTGTTTTCCTGCAAATCTTTGGCATGGGATACAAGCTCTAACTCCTCTGTGGACATCAGTGAACAAGGTGGGCCAGTAGTACCCAGCTCTGAGAATTTTGTGGTCTGTGGTCTTCCAGGAATGGTGCCCTCCACAAAGGCCGCTGTGAAATTTGACCATGATCCTGTCGGCCTCTTGTGGATCCATGCATTTTAAAAGCACCCCCAGGGGGTCTTTCCAGTACAAAATTTGATCGATAAGGCAGTATCTGACTTCCTTGAGCTTCAGAGCTCTTGCTTTGTTTCTTTGCAGGCCGTCTGGGGGCCGCAACTCTTGTAGAAAGTATATGACATCCTTATACCAAGGACATCGAGACAATGGGGGATCCCTTTGAGGGTCCATGTCAGACAACCGACCCTGCTGAATTTCTGAGCATTCGTTGATGAAACTTATCCCCAAAGCTTGGCAATTGGCTTCAGCCAACAACTTGGCTAAAACTTGACCTTTGATCAATTTGGTAGGCTTTATTTCCAGGTCAAACTCTAGAATCTTGGCTATCCACTTACTCCTCCTCCCGTCTATGTCAGGCTGAATAAGAATGTCTTTAACAGCAGCTGAGGGGACATAAGCTATGATTTTTGACTGCAGGACATAGATTCTAAATGCCTTGAGGGCCTTTACCAGTGCGTAGGCCTGCTTCTCCATARYRTCATACCTGAYTTCGACATCCCTCAATGCTCRGCTGAAATAAGCAATAGGCTGCTCKAGCCCAATCTYGTTTGTCTGTAATAAAACARYAGCCAYYGTGTYRGGTGAGGCAAAGGAGAAAATAAGGAAATCCTTTGAGTAGTCGGGACTAATAAGCACAGGGGCTTCAGTCAGGGCCTTCTTTATTTTCTCAAAGGAATGTCGTGATTCAGAAGTCCACCTCACTTCATTTCCTTTCCTTAGCATGACTGTTATAAGTTTTACCTCCTCAGCAAAGTTAGGCACAAACCTCCTCAGAAAATTAATCTTACCAAGGAAGTATTGGACCTCCTTCTTGGACCTCGGGATTGATAAGGCTTGTATTGCCTCAACTCTGCTAGGGTCAATCCTGACTCCTTCCACTGATACTATGTGGCCTAGTAACTTCCCCTCCTGCATGGCGAACATAGATTTCTTGGGGTTTAATGAAATGCCAAAACTCCTGCATTTCAGGAAAACCTCCCTGAGATGGCAACAGTGTTCCTTATTAGATTTTGAAAATACTGTGATATCTTCCAGATAGACGACCACAAATTTATTCTTTTCCCCAATGAAAGCTATGTCCGTGGCTCGTTGAAACGTTTCCCCTGCATTCATCAATCCAAAAGGCATCTTGGCATACATGAATGTGCCCCATGGAGTGGTGAATTCCATCTTTTCCCTGTCTTCAGGCAGAACAAAGACTTGATTGTAGCCAGAGAAACCCTCGATCATGGACATCCTGGATGCTCCTGTTACCCTCTGCAGTATATGTTCCATCTTTGGTAAGGGGTAGTTATCCTTTCGTGAGCTCTGTTCAGGTTACTGAAGTCTACACAGAGTCTAATTTCTCCATTCTTTTTCCTTACTGGTACCAGGTTGGCCACCCACTCTGAATATCTCAGTGGTACGATGATCTGGGCCTGCAACAACTTCTTCACTTCTCTCTCCATGATAGGTAGTAGCATAGGATTGATCTGTCTTAGCTTTTGCCTAAATGGATTCGCCTCCCCTTTCACCGAGATTTTATGCTCGATGACAGAAGTGTCATATGTTTTGAGGTCTTCGTAGGTCTAGGCAAACACATCAACAAATTCCCTCAAAAGTCCAATGTATTCAGACCTCTGCTCCTTTGTCAGAATTCTTGACAATTTGACAAACTTGGGCTTACTCTCGGTGCCAATGTTGCACTGAATAGTACCGATGTCATCCTCCGAGATTTTCCCCTTTAATGACACATCATTTCTATCAAAAAGCCTTTCCAAAGGAACTAGTCCCCTTGGAATATGATTGCTGGGCAGCTGCACAATGCTACGCTCTACAATCTTATTCAGAAAATTACCCCCATCAAGCCTTTCTTCAGAGACAGAGTCTTGGTCGATATGCATCTCTGAAAATTCTTCGACAGTCTCCAAGAACTTCTTGATCTCGAGATCATCCTCAAATACCTTCCAATGTTTGATGTTTTCATGTATGGAGGGCCTGTATTTTACTTCTACGTCATCTCTGAATTTGGGTGGCAAAGGTATTTTGAAATTTCTTGCTGATGTAGCCAAGGAATCTTCCATTGTGTTCTCCTCTCTTGGGATGAAAGAAATGTTAAATGCTGAGAAGAAACTGTCAATTAGGTCCCATACCTCATTTCTGTAACTTCTGAGTCGAGGATGCTTAGCCTGATAAGTGCTTCTGATCTGCTGGACCACCAACTCTACATCTCCGAACACTGCTACTTCCTGGATTCCCATTTCCCTTGCAGCTCTTAATCCTAGAACAAAAGCTTCATACTCTGCCACATTGTTGGTAGCTTCAAATTCTAGTTTGTATGACAGAGATATGGTTTCTTGAGCAGGTGATACAAAAATTACCCCAGCACCAGTGCCTTCCCTGGAAGAGGCTCCATCAAAAAACATTTTCCAGACGGGGGAGATGGGGGAAGAGCATTCATGAGGAGTGGTGGGCTACTTTTTGAGTTTTAGAGGAGGCTCGGGAGCATGAGTGAGTTGTAGTAGACTGGAACCTAAATCAGTGTCTAAGGCAAAAATAGGGTGGTTGGTAGGATTAGCTTCATCACTGATTATATAGGCCAATTGGGCTTCCCTGTATAGCCTCCTATGTTCTCCTCCAAACACTGGGATGGTAGCATATGTGAGGTCCATCTGCAAGGTTCCTCCTAGTCTTTTTATCCAATATCGTGATAACAACATACCGAATTTGGGGGGGACATCAACCACTACAATATCCATGACCACACTTTTCATGGGCAACTGAAACAAGGTCACGACCAGGTCTTTGATAACTCCTAGACATTGAACCTTTCTGGAGTCAAAGGAATAAAGGTCATGATAGGCTCGGGTTACTTCTAGCCCTAACTCTTCCATGACAGTTTTGGGCATGAGGTTGTGAGAAGCCCCCAAATCCATCAAGTAGTTGTGCAGTACCTTGTCATGTATGTTCAAGGAAGTGTAGAAGGGAGGGGATGAATCATTCCTGTCTTCTACCATAGGACCTAGAATAACTGCAGGCTTTTCATCTTGCAAATTGATGGAGTCTGTGGGAAGGCATGAGACCTCAGACTGTAAAATCTTAGAGAATCATTTCTTGAATCCTTCATGTTTAATCAATTCGGTTAGGGGCACAGGGATCCTGATATTTTGGATTTCATGCTCGAAATTAAAAGAAGATGTAAGCTTCAGAATTTCTCTTATTTCGGGAACATGACTCTGGACTAAGGGAGAGACAGGTCGGGGCTTCTTACCTCTGTGATTGTCTACTACTTCATTAGCAGGCTTCTCTGTTCTAGTGGACTACTCAGGAACATTAGGTGCTATTGTCTTTTTCTTAGACCTCAGATCATACCTGCCTTGGCTGCCACTAACCTTGTCTCCCTTGCTCAGTTCATTTAGCTGACTGTCCATGAGAGAATCCTCGTATGCTGATTGAGTCAGATGAGGAAAAGGAGGAGTGTCTCCGAAGAAATGGATTTCAGGATCAAGCTCATCTGCTTCCCCTTCTTCTCCCTCATCCACAAAATTGTTTTGAAAAGGGGCTTGAATCTTCTGGTCTTCTCTGTCTCTTCCCCTCTCTCTTTGCACTGTTGGGGACATAATATTGTTTGGCCTCCTGAAAACTCCTTTGTTTTCAGCATTATGAGGGCCCTTGTATGCTTGCTTCCCTTCCACCTTCATTCTCTCCATTTCTGCAGACAAAGACTTCACCATCCTGGTCAGTTCATCCACTTGAGGGTGGGGCATCGATGGGCTAGAATTCGAGGCTTCCGACCTTCCCTTTCTTCTGTCTGCGTCAGCCTCGTTCCTCAGTCTATTAGCTGCTAATACGTTGGACTCCACTTCTATGGCCGCATATTGCATTTGAGCTAAGGAGGTGGCTCTTCTTTCTCTCAATAAAAGACAGAAATCGGGGCTAAACGCACTAGCATAAGAAATCTTGGCTGAGGCTTCTGAGGGTTTTATTCCGGCAGGAATTTTATTATACATATTATTGAATCTTTTGGAGAAGTCAGAGACAAACTCTCCTTCCATCTTCTTTAAATACCCAAACTCTGTCATGTAATACATGAAATCCTTCCTATCGCCCCATTGCCTCAGGAAAGCACTATCCAGGGCTTCGATCCCAGCAACAGATCCGGGGGCCAATCCTCTAAACTATTTCCTGACCTCACCATCCAGGATCTGAATGAAGACTCTCATCCAAACATCTTCATTTTCAATGTTGAGGTTATCTGCATAACTGTAGAAAGAAGCCAGGTGCTCTTCCGCAGTTACGTCCCCTTCCCCAGTGAACTTGGGCATATACTTCAAGTAATCTCCAGCTGGGAGAGGATTCATAGGATGGGGTAGGATTAAGGGAGCATATCTGGCAGCAACTATGGAGTCCATTCTATTTAGAGGGGGATTATCACCAACCATAGGAATATTAGGTGGAGGAGAACTTGGAGGAGAAGGAGTTCGCGAAGGGGCTACTGGGAATGAGTCTCGGAGTGGGATGGGAAACAAAAGGGGATTTAAGGAGAAGGCTAACAGGCTCAAGTCAGTAGACGCTCCTCTTTGTGCAGGAGTGGTAACAGTAAGAAGAGGAGGAGTGGGGAAGTCTTCAGCGGTCCTAGGTCTACGCCAAAGTACAGCTTTAGAGGAGAGGGGAGTGACAAGGGCTTCTCCCTCCAATGCCAGACCAGGAGGGGAAAACTCAACAGGAACACTCTCGAAATTCAGGAAACGAGAAACCTTGAAAGGAGGTCTGTCAAGGAACTGAGGAGGAGAAAATGGAGTTCTTACAGAAGGAGATGGCGGATTACCTAGTTCGTCGGTGGAGGCTTCTCCTTCAGAGGCCTTTCCTTTTCTGAGAACCACCTCTGGATCAGTTTCAGGTGTAGCTAGAGGCAGCTGTGGATGAGGCCGCGTGTGTCTGCCTCTGAAAGCCACAATTAATATAACAGGTTCACCATAGTGGAGTCGTCACAATGGAGTCGCCAGGTGCACAGTAGCAATCTTCAAAGGCTCTGATACCTGATGCACCTTCAGAATCAGAGGCTCAATGTCGTTCAATCCCGGGGAAAATTTTCAACTTCGTCCCCGGCAACGGCACCAGAAATGTTAGCGTCAGAAGTCACTCCTGGATTTCTTGCAGGAGCCGAGCCCAACGCTCATCAGTTTTATGTCACGATTTTTTTAATGGGGTGATCGGATGGGTAAATACTCAAGAAAATATAGCTTTAACTCAAGAAACCAGGCCTGGTATGTAGAAAGCAAGGGAGGTCTTGATCCAACTTCTGTCAGTAAGTGGATTAAAGGGTGGTATATGGAAGACTTGTGAGAAGGGCGAGCAAGACTGCCTCGGGCGACAGGCCTTCGGAGGCTTGAGGGTGAAAAAATCAGAAGCTAAGATCCTCTTGGTCTAGAGCTTCAAGGAGCTAAGGGGTGACTCAACTGAATCCTTCAATTCCAAGTCGTTCAGCGTTAAGAAAATCACACGAACCGATTAGAAACAATGCAACTGTTACGGTGATCCAACCTACATCATCCTACAATAGCTACAACTCAACTGGATCCTCCAATTCCGAGTCATTCTAACATAGTAAACAAAGAGATGGAAAGAAGCTGACATCCATAAAGTAAGAAATCTCCAATGCCTTATACATTAACCGGAGCGACTAACGCTTCATCAAAACTTTACAATCGGGAGCCTTGCTCAACCATCCATCCTTTACAAAATACAAATACTGAGACTATATACTCAGAAAATTCACTTAACAACGACGTGCTCAGTCATCTGAGGCTTGGTGTCCTTTCAGCCGAATTCAGATAGATATCCTTCGTCAGACACCATCTTAACTGCGCATGGCTCCTATAAGGGGAGTAGTTGAGCCATTAAGAGCCAAGTTAGCGTGTGCAGACCTCCTCTGGCTAGTCGAGGACTGGGCATGGCCTCTTTGGAAAAAATGGTATGCGGGACCCTCTCGAGCAGACCGCTGGCCAGGCCTTCCATATCTTGCACTTAATGCATGAAGAGAGGTTTCAACCACTCTTTCTTACCTTCATTTACTTCAAGAGAAAACCAAGCTTGAGGTCGGATTAAATGGCACCCGGAGAATGCGATGAACCTTTCGACGATTGGACCCGACGCCTTTGGCCCCCTTTGCACAACTCTTTTATTTCCCAGGTGACCACGGGCTATGACCTTGCATTTACTCTCAAAGGAGATTTCAGCGTTCGCGAATAGGAAGGGGCTGATCCTTGCTTCTTGAAATCACAATGAGCGAAACACTGAGACAGATTAATCTGGCACCACGCGTCCCTCTAGATCTGACGGTTCTGAACTCTCCCAACGACACTGTGGGCCCGGGTCCTGGACACTCCTGACACCTCGTGCATCGGGAAATGACGGAGCTTCTCTTTGCGCCTTGGAGTCACGATGGGCGAAACGACGAGGAACCTAATCACGTGCCAGGTGTCTCCTGTGGATGGACGACCGAGATTGCTCTGTAATACTGTGGGCCCAACTTTGGGCACCTTCGGGGTTTGGGGTTTCGAGATATAGGACAACATGGAACCTTCACCCCTTGAATTCGCGATTTCCGAAACGCCGATGCGACTAGATCTCACGCCACGCGTCCTTTAGATGGACGGCTGCTATCCTTCCCTGGATATAATATGGGGGTGATGCATTTGCACTAATCTCGGTGAAACTCTGCTAACCGCAATTTTCTGCCAACCGCTGATTTGCTCTTACGGATGAATCTGGACCGCCGACGATATAATCTCGCCCGCTCGCTTGCTTGGGATCTTGAAATGAAATTTTCCGCGTTGCGATCGGGCACTCCTCATGTGACTTGCTGACCCGAATGCTCTTGTGCCCTGGACAATAAATGTTACTAACAGTACCCATGGTAAAAGTTTCAGCTCTTTATTCACTACAATTATGGATATACACTCTGTGGAAGATAGGGTTTTTTACCAGTCTCGAAGATAGTCAATAAACAGGTGTTCTGGGTAAAATAATCATAACTTCTTCATCGAGAATCCAAATGAAGTGGGACAAATTGAATTGGAAAGAGTACGGACTTTGGTTTCTTGTGTGCTAGTTTCATAATATGATGTTAAATATTGAGCACGGGGCATTTTGTACAAGTACGGTCTCCTGAATAAACCATAATTAAACAAAGTCTACCATTCTCTCTATAACTTATTTTTGGGTGGAAGGAAGGGGAAAGTATGGAGAGTTAAATCCTCTCTTGATATCAGAGGATTGTATCTTTCTCTTGGAGGTTTATCCCTCCCTTTGCATTTGGAAGTTGTAGCTACCTTTGGAAGTCATTACTTCCCTTGAATAATAACTATTGATTATTTCTCATATATTGTGCATGGTGTATTGTGGTGTATTGGTGTAACTCTTATAATATTGTTCATTTCTCATTGGATATAGTTGAATGGTTTAAGTATAAGTTGAAAAAGTTTTTAAATTGTACTTGATACTGATTCACCCCCCTCTCAGTATCAACAAATAGTACTTATCGAAAGGACATGGGAATAATTATTTTAATGGGTGTCTCTTCCTAAGTACCCCCTTTCCTTTTCCTCTCTTCTAGAATCATAGCCCCTTTGTTTCTCCTTTGCAACCTTTTTGGTGGTTATTCTATTACTCATTATGTTTTTCTTTACAACATTTAAACATAACACTACAACCAAAGACACAACTTGGAATATTAACCATTCACTAGTCGAGCCTTTTTCCTTGGGCCCTAAGCTATGAATATTTATAAAGAATTTCACATATTTATATTATTGGGTCATGGAAACTCAACTCTCCTAGGTTGACACATGTCTAAACAACCACAATGTCATTCAATTTTTTCATACTTCGATATAATATATTCTAAGGGTTAAAACTGAGGTATTACACTTGGAAAACATTGATCTTTCACTTTTCAAACATTGATTTTGATTTGTAAAATTCCATGGATATTCAACTAGAATGGTTCATCACAACAAAGATTACAATATTGTACTATCTCTTATTATGCAACAATTTACTTTAGATTTCAAATTTAATATGACTAGCCTAGGACACAAAATACTCAAAATAACTTAAATTGAAATGAAAGAAGCTAATAAAATAACACACCATCCACACAATGAACACAAGATGTACCTTGGGAAAACCCAATACAAGAAAAATCTTGCTAGAAGGTGAGGCTTATTCCTTGATCTTTATTCTCAGTTGTGAAATGAAAATACAAATAAAGTGCACGCACTATGGAGTTGCCATGGACACTATAGCATGAATGACTACTATAGGACCATCTACTTATGCTATGTTATGCTTCAATATTCAACTCCTATATGCTCTGCTCAACTATGAATTAATAAACAATACAATAAGAATCTAATCCCTTCCTTTCCTAGCAGCCTAGTATTTAAGATGGCCTAATAAATGTCTAGGGTTAGGGTTAGGGATTTTGCATGCCTCAAGTCCCAATTAGGGTTAGGGTTTTGGATCCTCTACAATCTTCTTGAAAGTCCACATATGTCAAGCTCCACATGTGTGAGTAATGGAAGTTATCATGGCATCCACTCGATACCAAGGTGGTCAACATGATATGCCAACTTGCAAGGGGCATAACTTCTACATATAAACTTTTATTGAGGTCATCTTCACACGGTTGGGAAGCTCACGATGTGTAGAACAACGTCAAGAGGATGAAATTTCATTTGAAAAGTTTTCACCCCAAAAAATATTGTTTAAGGCCTCAAATAGGTTGTGGACGTTTTGCACCCCAAATAACCAAAACAAGATTTACCCCTAAAATAGACCCTACAAACCAATAACTTCAATTTTTCCACCTAAGAAATACTAAAATATATGAAACGTTATACAGTTAGATTAGATTATGACATATCTCCAAAGAGGCTTGTACATAAAGAAATCCAACTTTAATGAAATGGATGTTATAACCACAAGTTAAATAGTTAAAATCACAACTAGAGAAGTTTTGAAACATTGCAATCTTAACATTTGGATGCCAAGATAAACATCAATACACACTTTGTAGTAACCAAGATTTAGCATTGAACTACTATATTTCTTTCCCTAAGCTCTTAGTCTTAAAAATTATCGAGTGGTATCAAAGCTCATAAGCTAAGTGTGTTTATAAGATCAAACAATGAATAATAAGCCTTCGTCCCTAAAATTTTATTGCAATAGTGTAAGTTTTGAAGCATTGAAATCTCTCCAAACCTCTAAACATATCTCCTTGTAAGTGTTGACGCATTAAAATCTCTCCAAACCTCTAAATATATCTCCTCTTCATTCAATCCTCGAAAGACTTAAGAACAAAAACTACTTTAGAACCTTGAGGTGGAACGAAACAAAAACTACTTTAAAACCTTGAGGTGGATCACTATCTTTTGTTGTGGATCCTCAAATAATATTTTTAACTTTTATCACTAGAATATGTTGTGGATAGGAGGAAAGATTGCACTTTCTAGGCATATATGAAAACTTATACCAATCTCAAATACATAGAAGTACACGAGTCTTAATTCTCTTTCTCATTATGTATTTACGCTCTTTCATAGTCATGGTATCACAAATGGAATAACTACTAATAAATTGACTCAACTCTTTTAACCATGGAAAGTATCACAAATGGAATAACTACTAATAAATTGACTCAACTCTTTTAACCATGGAAACATTGCAAAAAATGAGGGGTTACTTTCTCACTAGTGAACACATTTGAAAGACAAATCACCAATTAGAATGCTCATTTTGATTTGTCAATCTAGGATCCACTTGCTCAAAAAGGGTCTCATTTTCTTTGTTCAATGGGAGTTGTCCATGTTGATGGAAAGATTCACAAGAATTAAATGCCCTTTGGTAGGTAAGATATTGTTAATTCTATAGGAACTTGAAAATCAACCACAATTGGAAATGAACTTCTTTGCACTCGTTGTTGTAACCAACTTATAAGTCAAAAGTTGATAGGTAAAGAAAATCTCAACTTTGAAATAATTTTGAATTAATTGGAAAATTAGTAAAATTAAATTGTAAGTAATTGAATATCAATTTAAGTTGAAGTTTTGGATTTGAAAACAAATAAAGGAATTATTTAAATGTTCTATGTTTTGGTTCTTTGCATTGGAATTCAAAGACATAAATTTGGATGAAATCACAATTTTATGTTCTTTAAATTGTATTTCTGAATGTATAAATGGATACAACATGTTGAAAATCCTCTGGGGCGCTCATCTACAGACTTAGCCACTCAAATCCAACAATTTTTCGTGGGATTTCGGGAAAAATTAAAAATAAAATATACATGAAAAATGGCCAAAACGTAGAATATTTAGACTACGATCAAAGTAAATAATCTTGAAAAACCAATAAAATTTCAACAAATTGGGCCAACAATAATAATTGTTAAGTTGGAACTATAAAAATCAAAGATAATTGTGTCATATTTTTATTGAAAATATTTGAATAGTGAACTACATATCACATTAATTAAAACTTTGGTAAAATATAAAATGATTATATAATAATTGATTATGTATATTTATAAAGAATTAGATATTTTAACAATCTAATGGTTAAAAACATGTGTTTTCTCCTAGAAGGTCATAGGTTCAAATCCTTGTAGACTTTTGATTGTGTGGAGAGATCTCTTATCCCACAAAAAAAGGGATCTCATACACCAATTTGATGTCTAAATTAGTCGTAACTTCAAAATTAAATTATTATTATTATATGCTATAACTCATTAATTATAACTAACTAACTATATTATATTATATAACTCATTAATTATAATTAATATTATACAATTTAATTAGTTAGTTACAACTAACAAATTATTAATTATAATATTATATATTATAATATATAATATTATATATTTTAAGTTTTGGTCTTTTTTCAAGAATATTTTATGTTCAATTGGCAAGAAATTCTTGGATCTACATATTTGAGTGGCTGTCTGAGTGGTCAAGAGATTTTTCAGCACGTTGAATCCATTCATGCATTCAAAACTGCAATTTAAATAACAAAAAATTGTGATATCGTCCATATTCACGTGGTCGGATTCCGGCGAAAAGAACCAAAACGTAGAACATTTAGACAACGCATTTCACCATTTGGGCAATTTTCAATTCTAGTGACAATTTTTCCTAGAGCCATGGGATCACCTTGAGGTAAAGGTTGAACATGTGGTTGCACCCAAAAAGATTATATTAAATGATCCATGACCCGTGCACACATAAGTGGATCAAATCTCACGCTCATTTCCTTCAATTTTATTATTTATCAATTGAGTATAACTTGTATGGTTGTGGGATGGAGTGCTATCCTCCCTTCCAAGGTTTTATTCCAACT
The DNA here is from genome assembly GCA_009831015.1 of Picea engelmannii. Lineage (NCBI taxonomy): Eukaryota > Viridiplantae > Streptophyta > Pinopsida > Pinales > Pinaceae > Picea > Picea engelmannii. Next base: position 26,472 of record ML853384.1, read on the forward strand.
AATGATATTTTGAGTTCATTATGATTAAAATCATTAATTTGAGATTTTTCAATGAAGAATTTAATAATAAATTATGTATTATATAAAATATTTATAAGAAGCATATATTATTATTAATCAATTTTAAATTTATTTTTTGAATTTTAAATTTATTATTAAGTATAAAATAATAATAATATATTTAGATAATTATGGATTTATTTAAATATAATATAATATAAATCTACATATTTTGACACTACATTATTTTATTTTATTGTTTGTAGAGGAATACACAAAATTATTATTATTTTTTATTCTCATCTCTTAATTTTATATTAACTCAATTTATTTATTAAGTATCATTAATGAGAAAATACATAAAACCTATTTGAATGACTAAAACCCATGAATGTTTGTAATTATAACTCTAATCAATGAAATTATGATGAACCATGAGCATGAGTGAGCAAGCCCCCCAGGCTTGTCTTATTAATAAGTGTACATGTGTGTAATGTTTATATGGGATCTACTATCTTGGTGTGTAATCCAAGATACTAGTTGTCATACTATTGATTTCTTTGTTTCTGATGATAGGTGGAGTGTTCACTCGAAATATTGGATGTTTCAAAATTTTTATGTACATTTTATCATTTACTTTATGATTTCAATCTTTTAGCTATTTGTGTTGTTGCTTTGTTTATCATTTTGAATAATGTCATCAATTTTACCTTTGATGTCATCACTTATTGTCTTGGAACACCTCTCAATAAAATAATCATAACTTTTGATTCAAAACTCTATTTTTCACTATTCAAAGTGAGATAGAAACTTTATCCATATGTATATCCAACCATGAAGGGTTATAACTTAAATAAGCCATTTAAGTAAAGGAATTGTCATGCAACTTGAAAGTTCTGTTCTTTATGTCCTAACCAGTTTTTTCCTTCCTTGTCTTTATGGCCTTTCCCCCTCTATTTTTCCTCTACCAAAACCATCAAAACTTATGCAAAAATAATGTATGTTCAATCTATAAGTATACACATTAGGTCCAAAACCAAACAATGTGTGTTCAATCTAGAAGTATACACATTATGTCCAAAACCATGGTGCTGAGAAAGTACAAAATGAGGCTCTTCACTTATATATAGAGAGAAAATTGAGTATGTCAATAACAATCCTTTGGAAGAGCATAAATTTCCAATAATTCATATACCTTGAAAATTATATTTTTTTTAAAGAAAAAAGTCTCTACTTTTATTTATAAGAACATAATTAGAATAGATTGGATGCTTGGACCATTCCAAAAAAGTTTCAACAACCTGCAATAGTTCTAGGAAGGATCATTTACTTCATCAACCTTTTATGTAATCCGTGTCTCTATATTAACAAAGTTTTCTTCCACTAGATCAAAATAAAAGTTTTCATTCATGAGCTTAAAAAAACAAATTTAAGAGGTCATTCTTTTGCTAAGTGTTTGTTAGCAATTATCACATCTTTATACATGAAAAAGAAGTAAACTAGAAGGTAAACACATGTTAAGAGCCATGGATCATGAGCATATTCTGAGATAGTCCTTTCCAACTGTTTAAAGACCCACTAGCTTCCAAATTCCATTCTTGTTCCATCTTTTGATAGACCATCAACGGTCTTGTTCTTGTCCCTACAAATATGTGAAAAATATATGTGGGAGAAAACTGAAAGAAGAAACTGAATGTCACTATACGATGGTTGTAACGTGAAATTCCTTAGTATTATTTTTTAAATTTAGAGATGCTATTAAGTTTTTTCAATCTACTATACAATAATAACATAAGTAGGATCACTAAAAGAAACACAATCATAAAGTACACAACATTTTATCCCGGGAAACCCTCACGGGGGAGAAAACCCAACAAAAAATTCATTAATATAGATTGCCAATACAATGCCAAGATAAAAGACCAAACACTAGAGAATATCCAAGACTGAGCAATGCGCCTCACTCTTCTCCTTCTTCTAACTGCAACTTTCTTCAAAATTGTGCACTAGATGAGTGACTTGAGTGAGTGAGAGAATGAGGTGCTAGCCTCTCTTATTTATACTAGCTGAGGAGTGCTAGGGTGGTGTCTCTTCAATAGGTAGGGCCAACTTCTCCAACTAGTGGCTAAAACTACTTTAATTATCCCTAGGGGTCGACTTCTCAATTATCATCATTTAATTAGGATTTGATCAATCCACAAAAGGGGATTTGGTCATATACAAAGCACGACATGATCAATCCACAAAAGGGGATTGATCGATAAGATAATAAATCAATAATAAGTAGAATATTCTTCGCAGTTACAATATTTCAACACTCCCCCTTAACAAGAATGATATTATACAATATCATCGGGAGAGAGAGAGAGAGGGAAACAACATCATCAACATCTGGAACATTGACTTGCATATCTATAAATCATTGGAATTTTTTCTCATCATCAATATCATCATTGTTCAAAGCATGGAGTTGGAATCTGAAACATCAACGTCAGTTAGTATAATAACAACATCAACATCAACAACACTAGGTTGATACAACATCATCAACAACACGAGGTTGATACAACATCATCAACAACATGGAGTTGGATAAATAACATCATCAACAACATCATCAACAACACGAGACTGGAGAAACAACATCATCAACAACACAAGGCTGGAGCAACAACATCATCAACACCATGAGGTTGGAGAAACAACATCATCAACAACACGAGGTTGGAGCAACATCATCAGCATGAGGCTAAGATAACAACATCATCAGCATGAGGCTAAGATAACAACATCATCATCATAGAGAAATAGAATGAGGGAGGTGTAACAACATTTTGTGGTACTCTGATAGTCCCTAGGGATCTACCTAGGAATCATAATATTCCCCAGGATATAAAATCCTAATGGATCTACCACATGGTACCCTAACAAACCATCCTTACCGGATCTTTAGGATCTACCCAGGAGTCATAAGACTCCCTAGGATTATAAAAATCCTAACGGATCTACCACTACTGACCACAACTG
>ML853385.1:0-14824 GCA_009831015.1 Picea engelmannii
GCAATAAACGAGTAAATCCCACTCCTCCTTCTACTCCATGAAAGATCCAAAAATTGATCAGGGCCAAAATGGTTGAATGCCAACTCAAAGGCCTTGTTATAATTGTGATGACAAATATTTTATGGGACACAAGTGTAAGGAACAAAATATTTTTATGGCCATCTCAGAGGATGTTTTAGAAGAGGATGTTGAAGCTCCCCTTGTGTCTATGTCACCTGAACCCACTGACATAACCCATCCCTTAGACTCTCCTAAAGTAGAACCAATCATTTCCCTAAATTCTCTCACCGGCTTCTATGCTCCCTAAACCCTCAAGATAATTGGCTACATCAAGCATAGGAAGGTCATCATTCTTGTTGATAGTGGAAGTACCCATAATTTTATTCATTGCCCCATTTCCTAGGAAACTAATTGTTATATCTGTGAAGTTAATAATTTCCAAATCATGATTGCCAATGGAGGGTCCATGAAATTTGGAGGGCATTGTGAAAATGTGTGTCTCCAAATTGGGGACGACCACCTGAAATCTCATATGTTTTCTATTGACATGGGTGGTTGTGACATTGTGTTGGGTGAAAACTGGCTAAGGACTTCGGGTCCCATTCTCATGGATTTTAAGGAATCAACCATGAAATTTGACCAGGAAGGCCAAAAATATAAGTTCCAAGTCATCACCGCCAGTTCCCCTGAGATCATTAGTTCCCATCACATGGAAACACTGCTCAAAAAAGGTCATTCTAGTGTTATTTCCCAACTCCATGCCATACAAGCAACTGAGACACCCTCTATGTCGTAGGACCTCCAATCCATACTCTCTAAACATCAAGTGGTTTTTTCCACTCCCCAGGGACTCCCTCCTTCCCATGGTGTTTATGATCATTCCATTCCCCTTGTCCCAGGAAGCCTTCCTCCCAATATTTGTCCCTATCGTCACCCCTTTTCCCAAAAAAATTAAAATGAGAAAATGGTTCAAGAATTTCTTAACGCAGATGTTATTTTCCCTACTACGAGCCCCTACTCTTCTCCTGTGGTCAGGGTCCTTAAGAAATAAGGTTCTTGGTGCATGTGTCCTGACTTCCGCGCCCTCAAAAAACTCACCATTAAATAAAAATTTCCCATTCCTATCATTGATGACCTCTTGGATGAATTGAGTGGCGCCTAGTTCTTTACTAAACTTGATCTTCGTTTTTTCTACCACCAGATCCATATGAAAGAGGCATACATTCCTAAGACTTCCTTTAGAACTCATGAAGGCCACTATGAGTTTTTGGTCATGCCCTTTGGCTTGTGTAATTCTCCCTCCACTTTCCAAAGCCTCATGAATCGTGTCTTCCGTACTTTTCTCCGTCATTTTGTGTTAGTTTTCTTTGATGATATCCTCATCTATAGAAAAAACTGGACAGACCATCTTGCTCATGTGGATAGATTTCTCCATCTACTCTCTCAGCACCAACTTTTCTTGAAACAATCTAAATTTTCTTTTGGCACCTTAGAAGTTGAGTACTTGGGTCATATTGTTGTCAAGTCCAGCGTCAAGGTGGATCCTAAAAAGATTGAAGCTATGCAATACTGGCCTCACCCAAAGACTCTCAAAATCTTACGTGGATTTCTGGGCTTAATAGGTTATTATCGCAAGTTTGTTAAGAATTATGGAAAGATTGCGGCGCCTCTCACTGCACTTTTTAAAAATAATTCTTTCACTTGGACTCCAACAACTTCTCAAGATTTTCAAACATTGAAGATGGCCATGTGCACCACTCCAGTCCTGGCCCTTCCTGATTTCACAAAGACCTTTGTCCTAGAATGTGATGCTTCAGGGAAAGGAATTGGTGTTGTCCTTATGCAAGTGGGTCTACCTTTGGCCTTTACCAACAAAAAACTATCTGAATGAAATTTTGGCAAATCAATCTATGAAAAGAAAATGTTGGTTATTATGCATGCCATTGATCTTTGGTTCCCTTATCTATTGGGGTAACACTTCCAAATTAAGACAAATCATCAAATCCTCAAGTATTTTATGGAACAATGCATTTCCTCCCTAGAGAAACAAAATTGGGTGACTAAGCTCTTTGGATATGATTATGAGATCATTTACAAGAAAGACAAAGACAATGTGGTTGCGGATGCACTTTCTTGAAAATATGAAGATGAATGGTCCCTTTTTTCTCTCTCCTTCATTGTACTAGATTGGCTCCAAGATGTTCTCCAGGAATGGCTACACGATCCCAAAAGTTTACATCTGATACAACAATTGGAGTCCAATTCTCCAATTTCCCCAGGGTACTCTTGAATCCATGATGAGCTTCGATACAAAGGCCTTTTGTATTTAAGTAAGCAATCAAAACTTAAATCCACGGTACTTTCTGAGCTTCATGCTACACCCACAATTGGGAACTGTGGGTTTACCAAAACCTATGATAGGGTCAAACATTATTTTTTCTGGGATGGTATGGAAAAGGGTGTTCATAATTTTGTGGATAAATGTGATGTGTGTCAACACAACAAGGGAGAAACAGTCAAATCTCCTAGCACACTACAACTAATTCTGATTCCACCTTCTATTTGGCGAGATATCTCTATGGGTTTTATTTTAGGATTACCTAAATCGGGCAATAAATCAGTCATCATCGTGGTAGTTGATCATCTTTCCAAGTATGGTCATTTCTTTGCTCTTCAACACCCATTTACAACATCCACTGTGGCTCAACTTTTCATGGATTAAGTCTTCAAGCTTCATGGCATGCCACATTCTATTATTTCTGATCACAACCCAACTTTCACCAACCATTTTTGGCAAGAACTGTTCAAGCTACACGACACACAATTTCATCTTAGCATAGCTTATCATCCCCAGACTGATGGTCAAATTGGAGTTTTCAACAAGTGTTTGGAAACATATTTAAGGTGTTTTTCCTCGGAAAATAAAAATCAGTGGGCTCAATGGTTACCACAAGCTGAATGGTGGTACAAAAATTCATATCATACAACTACCCGTATGCTTCCTTTTGAAGAGATATATGGAAAAAATCCACCTTCAGTTCTCTCATATTTTCCAGGTGTCTCAAAGGTCCAAGAGGTTGACCAAATGCTTACAGTTTGAGAGGCTATTCTCCGTACCCTCAAAGAGAATTTGGTCATGGCCCAAAATCGCATGAAGAAACAAGCATATCAAGGTCACTTTGAATGTCAATTTGTAGAAGGGGATCAGGTGTTTCTTCGACTGCCACCTTACAAGAAAAATTCCCTCAAGGATGACCATTTTCAGAAACTGGCGCCCAAATTTTATGGTCCTTATATCATTCTCAAACGTGTGGGATAGGTGGCCAATTAGTTAGGTTTGCCCAATCATTCTAACCTACATCCTGTTTTTCATGTTTCTTGCTTAGAGAAGGTGATTAGAACTAAGTGCCAAACTTAAACCAACCTTCTTGAGTTGGATGAAGAAGGATCCATTTGGCTACAACCACAAGCATTTTTGGACCAGTGTGAGCATCGCCCGCATCAATGAACCATCAAGGAAGTGTTACTCTAGTGGAAAGACACAACCCCAGCAGATGCCACTTGGGAACCAACTACCATTCTGCAACAATTTCCACATCTCAAGCCTTGAGGACAAGGTTGTTTTTAAGGGGGAGGACATGTTAGGGACCTAACCCCTCATGTAGGTAGAATAATATATTCTGATATAATAAAGGTCAATATTAATAAGGCCTAGCAATAATGAAGAATAAGTCAAATGTAAGAAGACCTAATATAAGCTTCCGCTTCTAGAAGGATCTTCCTCTAGATGATTCTTTTGATAGACATATTTAGTATAAATAGGAGTCGAGGGTATGAGAACTTTTTTCTTGGATATTATTGTAATAGATCTATGCTTTGCTGGAGTTTTCCCCCTCAAAGAGGCAAGTGAACATTTCTCTCAGTAATCAAAGTGCTCTTTCTGGTGTTATTCTGGTATCATTTGGGGTATTATTGTGGTGTTATTCTGGTTATATTGTTGTTCATCTACCATTTCTAGCATTTTATTTATGTTCTGCATACTTTTATATTTGGAATATTACACCATTGGTCCATTCGCTAAATGGGGCATTGACTTCATGAAATGTAACCCTCACTCGGCCGGGGGGCATGGATACATCATCGTAGTCGTGGATTATTTCACTAAATGGGCCAAGGCGATGCCTAGATTTGATAACACTTGGAAAAATGTAGCTTTCATATTCAATCATATCGTTACTAGATTTGGTGTCCCTCAAGCCATCATCACTAACCATGGTATCCATTTTCTCAATTTCATGATGTCTAAACTTACTGAGAAGTTGGGTCTTCGACATAAAAACTCAACACCTTACTATCCACAGGCCAATGGTCAGGTTGAAGAAATTAACAAGGTTCTTACTACTATGCTTCGACGAATTATATGAATTCACAAGTCAAGCTGGCACATGATTCTCTTATTGGCATTATGTGTCTATCACACATCTGTTAAATATGCCACGGGGTTCACACCTTTCCAGTTAGTATATGGTATTGAATCTATTCTACTGATTGAATGTGAAATCCCATCTTTGAAACTAGCTATCAAGCTTGTCCCTAACACCTCAGCTGAAGAGGAACATCTCTTGTATTTGATGCAATTAGATGAGATGCATCATGATGCTTCCTTAGTCATTGAAACTCAGAACATGTGTGTTAACGATCAATATGACAAGTATTTCAAACCACATGTTTTTTGTGAGGGTGATTTGGTTCTCCTTTACGAACATGATCGTGACTTATTAGGGGCTGGTAAATTCGAGCTCATGTGGCATGGCCCTTATATCGTGAAATGAGTGTTGGAGAAAGGGGCTTATGAGCTGGTAGATTATGATGGAATTCCTTTGAGTGAACCAAAAAATGGGCTTTACTTAAAGAACTACTATTCTTAAACTGTTTTTGCATGATTGTTGTGGATTTTAGTGTATTATACTCTAGTGTGGCTTTTAATTTTTGGTTCTACCTTTAATCTGCTTACCTTGCATTGTGATTGGTTTCCATATGTTGGTGTCTTTGATACCCTATATTGGCTTTGCTAATGGTGCTAGTCGCAATAATCAAAACCTAGCGTCTGTTGCATGGGAAATCTATGCACCTACAGATGATTTGATCAGTCTACATAGTGTTTTCCTTGGTCGTACAACTAATAATATCGCGGAATACAGTGCACTTATCGAATTATTAACTGATGCCATTTCATTTGGCATCCGTCATCTTATTTTACGACTCGATTCATAGTTAGTAGTGCTGCAATTGAGTAACGTTTATTCCATCCAAAGTCCTACATTGTTATGAGTATACTTAATAATTCACCTCTTGGAAATACATTTTGATTATATCGAGTATCAACATATTCCTAGATGTATAAACACATTGACAGATGCATTGGATAATTATGTGTTAGACAGACATTTGAGACATTTATAAATCCAAACACACATTTAAAAAAACAACAAGTAAGCCGGTAAGAACTTTATATTAATACGATAAAAGTTACAAAAAGTGTTTGTCCAAGGACCAAAATATCAAAATAGTGAAGCTCATGTCTTCATGTACAAAATAATAAATGATGTTGCTTGTTGTAACAAACAACTGGCCGTGCCACTCTATGGAGCAATCAACTAATAGAGGCAGATACGCCAATTGTATGGCATTGGTAGTGATGAGGAAGTTCGTCCACTGTGATATCAAAGATATTCATGGTTAATCACTCTATGTTCTACTTGATATCCTTGAGATCCTCGGCAATAAATCCTCGATTGGACCCAACACCTACCTCTCCTTGCCTATGAATAGGAGATGATCCCAGAGGATGATAAGGTGCTACATCTACATTATTGAGAGCACTTGATTAGTCTTGGATAAATGACAAAAAACATTTTATATAATTAAAATATCAAAGACATTATATAAATGGAAATTTCCTTCTTACCTATGTCTCCCCACTGAGATCCCTTAGGAAGAGCTAAGTCAAGATCCCCATGGAATTCTGTCCCAACGTACACATAGTCCTCCACCATGATTATCTGATTTCTCAGCCACTGGAAGAAAACCTTTTCATACTTGACGATAGACATGCCATCGTGACGAGCCATAAAGTCCACCCATATTTTCATCCGTGGATATTGTGGAGCAGGTATGCCCCACTTCACTTGTAGACATAAGATAGGGAACCTCTCAAGGAAGAATGACACTAAAATGGATCCGTAACCAAATGGTTTCAACCGACCATTTTGACACTTTGTGATTTTCTTTTTCATGTTGTTTAAGACACCCTTGCACTAGTTGAAGAAACTGGGCTCCATACACTCTACGACGTACTGAAAATGGATTTGAAAATCCATGTGGGTAGCCGCACTCCCTGCCATCCGGGTAATGGTATAGAGGATGGTTCACAATGGAAAATCCCAAACATCCCTAATGGAAACCTTGTCACTATGTTTTTCCGTACCTGGCACACAGTGGTGTGCAACATAGTAATCCATGGGTTCTACCCCACCCCTGCTTTCCAAGAGTGATACCCAAGAGCCTTGGGGAGATAACCTTGTCAGAAAGTAAATGTCATCTATATCAAAGGTGAGTGTATGCACAACCACGTGAAAGACTTGTTCATTTACATCCCACATGTGGACTAGATACTCCAACAATCTCAATTGGGATCTCATGCCATGAATTTTGAATAACTTGAGTAATCCACACTCTCAGAGTTCCATGACTGTGCCTGGGTCATTCTCAAAAAAATATTATTCTTCCTCATGTTCTCTTTCCCTCCACTCGAGCATTTTGACTGAGGAAAACATGCCAAGTAACATCAAAAGAGGATTAGAGTCATTAAAAATCATTTTTTGGAAGTTTTCCTAACTCATTTTATCGTTTCAAAAATTGAGTTGTGCTCATCGTAGGGCTTTGATTTTACACAGAGCGACATCGTCGCACATTTTATTTGAGTCCCATGTGGCAATTTGATATCGTCGCAGTTCACGATACTGTGGGCCTCCAACGATATCAAAGAGTAGGTACCCCCAAAAAATCGACCCAAACTCAAGATTAAACTAATAAAAATGAAATTTCAAACCATGAAAAGATAAAGAGGTAGGAGATTACCTTTTTGATGGAAGCTGTTTGTGAAATGATCCACCAGGCGCTCTAGAATTGACGTTTGAAATTTGGGAGAAAAAGATGGTTTTGGGCACTATTTGGGTGAAATTGCAAAATGAAATGGTAAATGGGTTGTTTTGGCCTATTTTATTACTTTTTACCATATTTTATTGAAAAAATAAATTATTTTTCATATTTTACCTATGCCCTAAAGTCTAACCAACTTTGCAAAGTGTTTTCTATTATAGATTGAAAGATCTAGGGATGAGACGTTTGACAAGGGTCCACCATTTTTTATTGTTTTTGTGTGTTTTTCTTATGTACAAATGATTTTAGGGTTTTTTTTTAGGAAAAACTCCACACACAGTCTTAATACTTTTTCATGCTCGTGAAACCATGAGAATGCAATCGAGTAACCTTTTGTCATTTTTCAAACTCGCATTTGTAATACAAAAAAAAAATCCTATGGAGTATCCTTTAATCTCTTTTCAAGCTCCCTAAACATGAAAAGATATCCAAGCGACCTTGTTCTTTTCACGCTCGTAAAAGTATTTGAAGAAAATGTCTGATGAGCAGTAGGTTATCTCCTTTTTCGGTCTCGTTAGAATAAATTATGAAAAAGGACATTATGGAGTTCTCTTTAAGTGTTTTTCAGACTCTCTAAACATGAAAAACCCCTGATTTTTCTTTCTTTGGACTTGTACAACAAGCATCAAAAGGCCCATATGGGATCAAACCACTCGTTCTTAGGGTTCAATAAACATACTTTGAGGGACTCGTCCAAAGGATGAGCTTACATTACACGCATATGTTATCCTCCTCAATCTTGCGTAAAAATGAAGAGGTACTCACCAAAAATGGTGGGGGGAAATTGGGAAAGAAATGTGTCTTTGTATATGTGTTAGTGGCAGTAAAGTCTCTCTTGAACATGACATCCCCCTTCATCACTGCATTCGGGTTGGGAAATACATTTGTCTCTCATTTGACCATCCACAAGTTCATATGTTGGGTTCTCCCTGAGTCAATGCTGCCAAGACAATTGTCGTGTCGTTCATATGTTCAAGAGAATTCCAACCTAAACTAGCCTTCTATCAGGTCGGCCATCTACAGTTATAAATTTTCTACCATGTTGACCTTCCCTGAGTCAGTTCCAAATATCTTCATACTCTAATCTACTTCAAATCTGTTACATATTCCGTGTCATTGATGGGGGATACATTAAGGCCCTCCTATGACGAGTCTTTTTGTGTCGAATTCAACTCATTATCTGGGAACATGACTTAGAAATAACAAAGTACCTTGGAGCCACCTCCATGCCTCAATGGAAGGTCTCTTCGCTTCCAACAGTTGTTTCACATCATTGGCCCCTGATTGGAAGACTCCATTAAGTGTTCGACTTCAACTCATTCATTCACATTCGTTGGATTGTACTAAGAGTAACTTGGGAGTCATTGACATCAATGGTGATTTCCCTCGCACTTGTTAATGGTTTTCATTAATGACCGATAATCAAGTGGTTTCTACCATGTTCGACTTCAACAAATCTAATCACATGGCTAGATTCATACTTAGAGACGATGGAAGTGAAGACCTTGGATCTCATCATATCGGTCTAGGTTGCGATGAAGTATTCATAATTTTGTACTGACACATAGATCCACCATGTATGTCTCGTGGCTATGTCTGAATTTGAATTCTTTAAGAGCATAGATCCACAATGTATTTCTCGTGACTATGTTGAATCATGATGACATGGATCCACAGTGTATGTTTAGTGGCCATGATTCAATTAAAACTTATGATAGAGTCACTTGTAGTCTGAGTATGGGAATGCCTACCTTAGAAAATGGTATATTATTATGTGGATGATTGATTGTTTGCAGGTTCCTGATCGATGCGCTCCTTGTTTTCGACACACACATTCTAAAAAGTATTTCAGCTGTCACAGGTTCCAGCTTCATACTTTAGGGGGAATTATGTTACACATTATTTTGGTCACCCCAGTGATCAACTGATGACATGTTCTTAAATCACTTCCATGTTCCTTGAAAACATTAAAAGAGACTTTCTCCATGAGAAAAGTGGTTTGATTTTCCTCCCTAAAAAAACTACGATAAGGAATATCGTCTCACCATCCTCTTTGCTTGGGGTGCGACAATGCTTGATCGTCGCACGCTGCAAAAAACATGGACTACGACGTCATCACAGGTTGCATGTGCATAGGGTGCAATGATGCTTAAACAAAAGAAAAGTCAAAATTCATGAATGTTCTAAAAGGGAATCTTCTAGAAGATGAGGTGGCCTCCGATTGGTTTGGATCTTACTCAATTCTCTGATTTAGTGGAATCATCCTAATCTCCTCATCCATCCCTATTTCACCTTATATAAAGAAGGATCTCTCATGGAAAAGGATAAGGTTGAAAAGGATAAGGTTTTCAAAGGATTGCATATGCATTAAGAGTTCTACTATAGATTATACTTGAGATAGATTTACTTTATCTCTTTAAGTCAGATTGTGGATCTTCTTCATCAAAGGCATTGGAGAAAATGTGTGTGTGTTGGAGAAAAGATCCATTGAAAGGGACCTTGTAACATCAAGAAATGGGTTGTATTCTCCACTTTCCATTTTAATATAATGCAACAATACATTTCTTCCCTATAAACGTGTCTTGGCTTTTATTGTATAACTCCTTGATCTTATACATAGAATTCATTGGAATGTATGCATCTTTGTTATCTCTTTCTTTGTTGGTTTGTGCTTCTTTAACAGGCTCCCATCCCACAAATCCAAACATGGAGCGACAAGGATGATACTAGTGAAGATCAAGTGTCATTTAAACGGTATGTCACTTGTCCCTCTCTGAACTAGTTTATATGACAATGAAGTCTAAGGTGAAGTTTGTATTATGTCTTGTTTTGTTATAGCTTCCTGTGGAAGTTAGCGAGATTATTTTGTGTCCTCACTTACTGATTTGTCCGATAAAAATAGGTTTGGTACATGGTTGATGATTTCTATGGTACATGTTGATGGTTTGGTACATGCTTTGGTACATGGTTGAGACACATACCCTGTGATGGTATGTTGGTGATATTGGTACATGCTTGAGAGAGGCATGAGTTGGTGATGTTGGACATCTAGTTAAGATATTTCCATGGTGTATGATCCATGTGATAGGATTTGGTTGAGTATCGGTGGTAGTGACAGGTTGGATAGGTTGATTAGTGACAGGTTGGATACAGTGATAGGTTGACATGTTACAGGTTGATGTGATAGTGGAAATGACAATGATAGTGGAAATGGAAGTGGCAATGACATTGGCAGTGATTGTAGTAGTGAAATTTGGTCTACACTTATACCTTAGGGCAGCAAGACATGGAAAGGATCGGTGGTTGTAGCCACCTTTCGGTTGGAGCCAAAGAACTCAGGAAATTTGGTAGCCACATCTTTAAGAACTCCAAGAAACATATATGTTCTAAATGAAATCTATGAAATCATTTTCTACAAGGAAAACAGACCAAGACAAAGTTCAAGTCAAAGGAATACTCCACAAAAAAACCATTGGAGATTGTACATACTGATCTAGCTGGACCGATAAGAATAAAAGGATTGAACGGTGAACAATACTTCATGCTACTAGTTAATGAATACAAAAGAATGTTTGCATTTTTCTTTCTAAATAAGAAGTCAGAGGAATTCTAAAACTTCAATATATACAAAGAGATGGTTGAAACTAATATAGAGTTGAAAATCAAGTGTTTGAGATCAAAAAATGGAGGAGAATTCACATCAAAGGAATTCATGGAATTATATAGTGAGCATGGGATAAAGAGGCAATTATTAGTAGCCATGGCACCTAACCAAAATGGAGTTGTCGAAAGGAAGAACATAATAGTATAGGAAATGGACAGAACCATGTTAATGAATTCCAAGTTAACAAACGTATTTTGGGTACAAGTAGTACATACAATAGTTCACATCCATAACAAAGGAATGCTCAGAAATAAAAATGATAAGACTCCATATGACCTATGAAAAGGAATACCAACAAATGTGAAGCACTTCAAAGTTTTTAGAATCAAATGCTACATCAAAAGAGAAGATGGCAGAATTGGAAAATTTGATTCTTGAGTTGATAAGGGAATATTGGTTGGGTACTCAAGAAAAAGGAAAGATACAAATGTTTCAATATGAGACTCAACAAAATAGTAGAAAACATCAATGTGACAATTTATGAGACAGATGGACGAAATATAAAACAAAGTAGCAAAGATTCAGTGGAACGGGATCATGAAAAAGATTTGAAATAAGAATAAGTAGATGAGAATCAGATGAAGAAGAAGAGAAACCAAAAGTAGAGCAAGAATAGTAGGATATTCAAGCACTTCCAAAGACATCCAATAGACGAGTGTAAAAAAATAATCCATCAGAACAAATTATTGGAAATAAAGATGTAGGAGTTGAAAACAAAAGAAGAGTCCACTCATTAAAACATCAACATCTAACACTACTATCTACTATTGAGCGAAACAGTTTTGAAGAAGCCAACAAGGATGAATTATGGATCAAAGATATGGATGAAGATTTAGATGAGATATAAAATAATGACAGTTGGGAACTAGTTCCAAGGCTGAAGAACAAGAACATAATTGGTACAAAGTGGGTTTTCAGGAACAAATTGAACGAGGATGGAAAATTTACCAGGAACAAGGCAAGATTGGTATGCAAATGATACTCTCAAGTTGAAGGTATATTTTGAAGAGATGTTTTCCCCAATTTCCATAATGGAATAAATTTGACTGATCCTATCTTATGCATGTTCCAAGAATATTAAAGTGTATCATATGGACATGAAATCAATATTCCTAAATGAAGAAATAGAGGAAGAAGTCTACATTGAGCAGTGATGCAGGAGCATCACCAACACATCAAGCGAGCCAACGTAGAAGTATCAGGACAGCTGGACAAGCCAACACAAATTTTGAAAACACTTTGGAATTGTTGCACGAACATTAATGTGAAAATTTAATGAAGCACACTTTGTATATTGTAAATGGACCTTGAGCGGATAGCTCTCGTCCTTTAGTAGATAACTGACATTTAATATAGTTAATGCAGGTAGATAGGATTTTAATTCATAGATTAGACTATTTTAGAAGGAAGGAGGGAGAATGGATATAGACACCCTCATTGTGCATTGTAACATTATTAAGGAATAGATAGAGAATTCTGAGGAGCAGGAGAGCAAGAGCATGCAGAGAGCTGTGTAAAGAACACCCATGTATTTATATTTGAATTAATAGAAGAAGCTTTGATTCAAATTCATGGTTTTTGTGTCTGTTCTCTGTGTATTGATGTTGATGTGCTCATGAATGGTTGCTTCCAGTCATACATTTGCTTTTATATGCTGTGTATGTGATTTCATGTATGAATTGAATTCTAAGAGGGAGATGGAATGAGTTTCAATTGTTTCTCTATTTGAGCCAGAGAATTCCTGCAAGGAGTGCAGTTGAATTGTCCGCAAGGAGTGCATTGAAAGAGGGGTTCAAATAGAGATAAATTTTGTTCTCATTTCCTCAAAGGTGCAGTCAAGCACAGGGCCATGCAAGGAGTGCGCAGGCTAGGTAAAAGTCTCAGGGTTGCTAACCTGGGTAAAGAGCTGAAAGACTGTTGCTGCAGGGGTGCGTAGAGTCAAGGGACTTCAACACTTAGACATGTTGAAGGTTTACCGCAAGGAGTGCGTGCAAGAGGGTTTTGTTTATAAAGACTTGAAGTCATGGAGAAGCTTGGGAAGGATAGAGTCATCCAATTTGTCGAAGGATTGCACAAAGAAGCTGTGGTTGGAGTGTTCAAGTAGGCATTGCAGGGTTGTGCGCAGGTGAACAAGTCTTCGTGGAGGAAGTACTTGTTTCATTTCGCAGAATTCATCATTAAGGAACAGACGGTCAGAATTCCCCGAGGAGAATTCACGAATCACCGTAAGACGTTAGATCTTGGAAAAGGTGCAGGGAAGATACAACGACGTATTTCCACAAGGTTCAAAGCTCAGGAGGTGTGGAGTCATTGATCAGGACCACGAGGGTCGTTGGATTCACACGCATATTGTGGATCGGGGTTTCGTGAGTCGAAGCTCCAAATTATTGCAACAAGAATCGCGATATCGCGATATCTCGAGAGTCGAAGGACAGTGTGTGGGGCCACAGGAAGTTAGTGGAGGACAGGTGGCACACCGTATTGGAGTTCGGGGAAAGTAGAGTCCCGAAACATTGGGTGTTAGGATTCACGATCTCACGAAGTCCGAAATCCCGATAGAAGTGATGGGAAGTGGAAAAGTCAACTCGCACATGTACATTGGAGTTTCAGCGTATCGGGCATCGGGAGTTGGGAAGACGAGTTGCTTGGTATCGCGAGTAACAAAATCATGATAGGGAAATTTTCGATAGAGGAAAGAGAAAAGTCAGCATTGACTGGCCATCAGGTCTCGGGGATTCGAGAGCCCAGTGATCGACCTTTGACATTGCGAAATCGTGAAGTCTGATTCCCCGATAAGCAAAGAAAGGGGATCGAGCGATAGTTCTGTGGGTGCGGATTTCCCGATAGGGAAATAGAAGAACATTTGAGTTCTTTGGGATATGAGAAGAAGAAGATCTTGTGAGTATACGTGATTGAGGGTGCGCTCTGCGTCAAGTAGCCAAAAGGATTTCAATTGTCAGAGAAGGAAAATTATGTTTGCAGGTTGAAGAAGGATTTATATGGTCTCAAGCAAGCCCCTAGAGCATGGTATTCGGGAATGGATAGATAATTAGAGAAACAAGGATTCAAGAAAGGAAATGAAGACAACAATATCTACATAAAGGTGGATCGAGACAATATATTGATTATTGAAGTCTATGTAGATGAAATTATCTTTGGAAGTGACGATGACAGGATGATTCATAAGTTTTCCAAATACATGAAACATGAGTTTGAGATGTCCTTTCTTGGTGAGTTAACTTTATTTTTGGGAATATATGTCAGTGCAACAAAGGTATCTTCATCTCTTAGAAAAAAGTATATCAGAGAAATGTTGAAGAATTTTGGGATGAAAAATTGCAAATCAGTCATTACTCCCATGAAGATGAGTTTTAAGTTACATGAGGATGATGATTCTAAAGACATATATTAGAGACAATATAGATCGATCATTGACAACTTACTCTATGTATCTTCTTCCAGACCAGACGTGATGTAGGAAGTTGGATAGGTTGTAACATTTCAAGCAAAACCAAAGGAATCACATGTTATGGCAATGAAGAGGATATTCAGTTACCTCAAAGGTACAAAAGAGTTTGGATTATGGTATCCAAAATGGAAGAAAAATCATTATAGGGAGATATGTAGAAAGGAATATTAGTAACATACATACATGGAGACATACCCACATGGGGAGATATTATTTTACCCATGATTGATTACAACAAGTACAGTGATAAGAGAAGACACATTGATAGGGAGAGATAACCTTTGGTCAAATATGAAGATAAAGAATAGAGGCATGAAGACAGGGGGAGGATCCCCAAGAAGAGATACCCTTTTCCATTGATGTCAAAGGGGGAGAGATAGAAACATTGATGAGGAGCGATGATCACAAGGGGAGCACGAGAATGAGTGTTTCCATCAATTCCAAAGGTGGAGATTGTTGGACAATTGGTT
>ML853385.1:14924-44694 GCA_009831015.1 Picea engelmannii
AATTAATAGAAGAAGCTTTGATTCAAATTCATGGTTTTTGTGTCTGTTCTCTGTGTATTGATGTTGATGTGCTCATGAATGGTTGCTTCCAGTCATACATTTGCTTTTATATGCTGTGTATGTGATTTCATGTATGAATTGAAGTCTAAGAGGGAGATGGAATGAGTTTCAATTGTTTCTCTATTTGAGCCAGAGAATTCCTGCAAGGAGTGCAGTTGAATTGTCCGCAAGGAGTGCATTGACAGAGGGGTTCAAATAGAGATAGATTTTGTTCTCATTTCCTCAAAGGTGCAGTCAAGCACAGGGCCGTGCAAGGAGTGCGCAGGCTGGGTAAAAGTCTCAGGGTTGCTAACCTGGGTAAAGAGCTGAAAGACTGTTGCTGCAGGGGTGCGTAGAGTCAAGGGACTTTAACACTTAGACATGTTGAAGGTTTACCGCAAGGAGTGCGTGCAAGAGGGTTTTGTTTATAAAGACTTGAGGTCATGGAGAAGCTTAGGAAGGATAGAGTCATCCAATTCGTCGAAGGATTGCACAGAGAAGTTGTGGTTGGAGTGTTCAAGCAGGCGTTGCAGGGTTGTGCGCAGGTGAACAAGTCTTCATGGAGGAAGTACTTGTTTCATTTCGCAGAATTCATCAGTAAGGAACAGACGGTCAAAATTCCCCGAGGAGAATTCGCGAATCACCGTAAGCCGTTAGATCTTGGAAAAGGTGCAAGGAAGATACAACGACGTATTCCCACAAGGTTCGAAGCTCAAGAGGTGTGGAGCCGTTGATAAGGACCACGAGGGTCGTTGGATTCACACGCATATTGTGGATCGGGGTTTCGTGAGTTGAAGCTCCAAATTATTGCAACAAGAATCGCGATATCGCGATATCTCGACAGTCGAAGGACAGTGTGTGGGGCCACAGGAAGTTAGTGGAGGACAGGTGGCACACCGTATCGGAGTTCGGGGAAGTAGAGTCCCGAAACATTGGGTGTTAGGATTCACGATCCCGCGAAGTCCGAAATCCCGATAGAAGTGATGGGAAGTGGAAAAGTCAACTCGCACGTGTACGTCGGAGTTTCAGCGTATCGGGCATCGGGAGTTGGGAAGACGAGTTGCTTGGTATCGCGAGTAAAAAAATCGCGATAGGGAAATTTTTGATAGAGGAAAGGGAAAAGTCAGCATTGAATGGCCATCAGGTCTCGGGGATTCGAGAGCCCAGTGATCGACCTTTGACATCACGAAATCGTGAAGTCTGATTCCCCGATAAGCAAGGAAAGGGGATCGAGCGATAGTTCTGTGGGTGCGGATTTCCCGATAGGGAAATAGAAGAAAATTTGAGTTCTTCGGGCTATGAGAAGAAGAAGATCTTGTGAGTAGACGTGATTGAGGGTGCGCTCTGCGTCAAGTAGCCAAAAGGATTTCAATTGTCAGAGAAGGAAAATTATGTTTGCAGGTTGAAGAAGGATTTATATGGTCTCAAGCAAGCCCCTAGAGCATGGTATTCGAGAATGGATAGATAATTACAGAAACAAGGATTCAAGAAAGGAAATGAAGACAACAATATCTACATAAAGGTGGATCGAGACAATATATTGATTATTGAAGTCTATGTAGATGAAATTATCTTTGGAAGTGACGATGACAGGATGATTCATAAGTTTTCCAAAGACATGAAACATGAGTTTGAGATGTCCTTTCTTGGTGAGTTAACTTTATTTTTGGGAATATATGTCAGTGCAACAAAGGTATCTTCATCTCTTAGAAAAAAGTATATCAGAGAAATGTTGAAGAAGTTTGGGATGAAAAATTGCAAATCAGTCATTACTCCCATGAAGATGAGTTTTAAGTTACATGAGGATGATGATTCTAAGGACATATATTAGAGACAATATAGATCGATCATTGACAACTTACTCTATGTATCTTCTTCCAGACCAGACGTGATGTAGGAAGTTGGATAGGTTGTAACGTTTCAAGCAACACCAAAGGAATCACATGTTATGGAAATGAAGAGGATATTCAGTTACCTCAAAGGTACAAAAGAGTTTGGATTATGGTATCCAAAATGGAAGAAAAATCATTATAGGGATATATGTAGAAAGGAATATTAGTAACATACATACATGGAGACATACCCACAGGGGGAGATATTATTTTACCCATGATTGATTACAACAAGTACAGTGATAAGAGAAGACACATTGATAGGGAGAGATAACCTTTGGTCAAATATGAAGATAAAGAATAGAGGCATGAAGACAGGGGGGGGATCCCCAAGAAGAGATACCCTTTTCCATTGATGTCAAAGGGGGAGAGATAGAAACATTGATGAGGAGCGATGATCACAAGGGGAGCACGAGAATGAGTGTTTCCATCAATTCCAAAGGTGGAGATTGTTGGACAATTGGTTTGGATAGTTGGTTGTCATTGAGGTCAACCCTTGGAGACTGATCTTGGAGATTAAAGTCAACCCTTATATATTTATATCAACCCTTGGAGAGGTCCAAAGATGTGGATAATATTTTTGGATAGTTGATTGGCATTTGTATGTTCAAGATTGATGATGAGTTAGTTGGGTGCATTTGATGTAGTCCACATGAAGCCCCAACGGTGTGGTTTTGGTACCCAAATTTGGTTTAGGAATATGGACATGAAGGATAGTGAAATTGTATTTAAGACACTCATAGATGGATAGTCCTTTTCATTCCATTTATGGTGATACGTGGTACACCATGTGGTTCCTCACAGTTAGGGCGATATGGCCTTGTGAAGTTGGAAGTCCCGAAGAATGGTTAGGAATCCCCAGTTGGTTACAAGTAAATGAATGAAAGGGTAAAGTGGTTATAACAAGAAAATATCTAGAATCCATAAGTTTAAGGAAGAGGTTACCTAAAAAAAGTCTAAATACCCCTCAAGGAGTCATTCAAAAACATACTCACACACTTACAATGGAATATCTATCTTGTGAATGTTATGGTCTAGTATTGTGATATTTTGGCTAGTTTGTGATGAAATTTTTATGAGGTAGCAAAGGAAGGTTGAAGGTGAAAGTATCGGTGTTGCAACAAACATGAGTAACCCTAATTTTTGAAGTTCTATGCGGGTCACAATGGAAAAAGTAGTGGACATTCGTGGGTCACAATGGAAAAAGTAGTGGACATCCATGGGTCACAATGGAGAAAGTAGCGGATATCCATGGGTCACAGTGGAGAAAGTTGTAGACATCCGTGGGTCACAATGTATAAAGTCTCAAACATGCACAAGTCATAGTGGAGAAAGTAGTGGATGCATTTGAAAAAGTTTAAAGAAGGTTCCATCTTGTTGATTTTGAAGTTGAGGAAGGTTTGTTGGTCTGAGATGATATGCACCAGGTCCTCATCATGAGTAAAGGTATGTTGTACATGTGTTTGTTTGAGGTGTGTTTCATGGATGGTATGGAACATGCTTAAGGCATGTCTTGGAACCCTTGTGGTACATGCTACATGGTTGCATATGGTTGACGTGATATGGTTCATGGTACATGGATGTTATGGTTCATTGTTAGAGGCACATCTTTGTATTGGCATATGTATGAGGCACATTCCTTGGTACTTTGTTGAGGCACTTCATTGTTGATATCTTATGGTAGATGGTGTATGGCATGATTGAGACATATAATGAGTGATATGGTATATGGTTGAGGCACATGGTTTGAGGATCATCTTGGATATTGGGAACATTGTTTGAGATACATTTTTGGTATATGTAAGAGGAATTCCTTGGTGACATTGATGCATGGTTTATGTACTTGGTATTGTGCATGGTTGATGCATGGTTTGGTACAGTTGTTGATGCATGGTTGATGCACTTTTTTTGGTACAAGTTGTGGTACATGGTTGATTCTTGGTATGTTACAGGTTGATGGTTTGGTATATGCTTTGGTACATGGTTGAGACACATACCTTGTGATGGTATGTTGGTGATCTTGGTACATGCTTGGTAGAGGCATGAGTTGGTGATGTTGGAAATCTAGTTGAGATGTGTCATTGGTGTATGATACATGTGAGAGGATCTGGTTTAGTATCGGTGATAGTGACAAGTTGGACAGGTTGATCAATAACAGGTTGGATACAGTGACAAGTTGACAATGACAGGTTGGATACAGTGATAGGTTGACATGTCACATGTTGATGTGATAGTGGCAGTGACATTGATAGTGGCAATGAAAGTGTCAATGATAATGGAAGTTATTCTTGTAGTGAGAATTGGTCTACACTTATATTTCAAGGAGAAAAGACATGGAAATGAAAGGGGGTTGTAGCCTCCTTCTAGTTGGTGTCGAATAATCAAGGAGTTGGTTCTTCCTTCGAGATGGAGGCTGTCAGGGGGTTGTAGCCTCCTTCAAGTTGGATCCAAAGAATTCAAGGAGTTGTAGCTTCCTTAAGGTTGGATCCTGTAAATAGGGGTTTGTAGCCTCCTTCCAGTTGTATCTAGAGAATTCGGAAGTTGGTTCTTCCAATGAATGAATTCTTGATATGTATATAAGAAATCATTATGTGGTTTTATCCCATTTGGGTTCCACGTAAATAATGGCATACTGTGTATTTGATGTGATGTTTCTTATGACTATATGTTCATGATATATTGAATGCAATCATAGATGATACATTGATGATAAATTGTTGAACATTGTTGATAAATTGATATAATATATATTTTGGTTAAAAGTGGTATAAAGTGCTCATACCAATTCACCCCCCACTCTCAGTATTCCTATAGGAGTGAATTATAATCAACCCTCCACTCAAATTCCAATTCCTTTCATGGTTTTATTGAACCTATATAAACTCAATAAGTTTACTAATGACCCCATTCATCGTGAAACCACTTAGCCCCCTATGCCAAGTGTTTTTTCTTAGGTGTTTCCTATCTAGGGAATAAGGACAAGGAACCTTATGGAGGAAAATATCCTCCCCTCTTTAGGCCTCAATATGGATCTTGAACCAGAGGGGGTAACCCTCTTATATATCCAATTGCATACTATTTTAGTGTCACTTCAACAACAAAACTTGCATGCAATCTTCAATGCCGGATTTTAGTGATTCTGGGATTTAATAAATGATGTTGGAGGAATTGTGCAAAATAGAGACAAATCTATTTTAAATATTCAAACCAGGGCCTTTCCATTGAGCACCATTATCTCATATTGTAGAAATATAAAGTTGATAGGATGATAGATACAAAATAACTTTTAAACTAGACAAAATTTTCGAGAGCTAATGAGAATGTAATAACAATCTTTTGCTCTTAAAAAATACATTGAAATATCAAACATGTTGTTGAGGGTGACAATCGTTAACTTGTGTTGATAGGAAATAAAATGTATGGGAAATATTAAAATGATTCCAATAGCATGCAAGAACACATATTGGATGATATTCACAGGAACCATGTATTTCAACAGTAGCTATGAAACTTATATAACCTTGATTTATGAGATGGACACTCTTTCATTATAAATAGGCCAAAATTATATTATGTACCCATTTCCAAAAGAATGAAAAGATAAATGCCTCATTAATAATATTTAAAAAAAAATCAATACAGAACACAATGAATAACAAGTATTTTCACCGAGTCACTGATTGACATAATATTCATAAATGTTTATATAAGAAAAATTGAGATCGGGTCTACACCATTAATCTTCATAACTGAAACAAAGTTGTCAGGGAATTCAAAGATACTTAGAAGAAAATTTCTTCATTTACTAAGGAAATATACAAAAACATAGAGAAAGAAAGTTATGCAACATGAGGGGTGAATCCTCTGGTACACTTCCAGATCTTCTATTCATAGAGTCACCCTTTTGGGCACTAGAGAAAATAAGAATGTAGGCTACAAATTATTTCAAATTGATGTGGCCCACTTAAACTGATAGGAATAAATTTTCATGGAAAACACTACAAGATGGATTTTGAAGACACCATCCATCCTCCTCTGGAAGAAACCACCCTATATACTTATTTTTAGGAACCTCAAATTTTCCTCCAAGCTTATTTCAACTTCCCATAACTTGAAGTTGATTGGCTACATCAATCACTAAAATTTGATTGTTTTAACTAACAACATAAACACCCACAATTTTATCCATAGGAGAATTGTAGAAGAAATCCATTGTTATGTCCATGTAGTGAAAAACTTTCAAATTATGATAGCTAATGGAAGTATGATGAAATGTAGTGGCAATTGTGAGAATGAAAAACTTAGAATTGGGAACTATCAGATCAAATAGCATATGTTTGATAGTGGTTGTGATGTTATTCTTATCACATAAAGGTTACAGACTTTGGGTTTGGTTACCATGGTATTCAAGGAATTACACAAGCTTCTCTAGGGAGGGTCATAAACATACACTCAAGGGCTTAATTTTGGCTCTTCCAAAATTATCATATCTCATGCACGAATAATTTCTTGAATAAAGGCCACTTAGGAATCATTTCCCAATTCAATGCCAATCAATTTATGGACAACCCCCCACAAGAAACTCACCCTAATTTGTAATTGGTCCTAACTAAACACCAATAGGTATTTGAAACACCTTGTGTCTTACTCCCTTATCATGGTGAGCATGATCATGGAATTTTGTGATTCTAGGTACTAAACCACCCAACCTATCCCATTTTAATCACCATTTTGTACAAACGAATGAAACCGAAAATATTATTCAGGAACTATTAGAGGTAGGAACCATCCATCCCAATAATAACCCTTACTTATCACCTATGGTCATGGTATTTAAGAAATAATAAAATTGACACACATGTGTTTACTTTTGTGCTCTCAATAAGTTGACCATCAAAGACAAAATTCCCTTCCTAGTCATTTATGATATGTTGGATGAGTCTCTTCATGGTTCCAATTTCTTCACTAAATTGGACCTTTTCTTAGTATACCACCAAATCTAGATGAAGGAGTTGTACATTCCTAAGAAAACTTTGCACACACATGAATTACATTATGATTTTTTCATGATATCATTTATACTTTGAAATACCCCATCTACCTTTCAAATCCTCATGAAGAATTTTTTTTCCCTTCTTAAACAAGTTTGTTCTTGTATTCTACAATGCTACTTTTATCTACATAAAGATGTGGGGATAACAAGAAGAATTTTGATAAATCCATTCAACTCCTTTATGACAACCAATTGTTTCTCAAATGCACATTTTTCACTTCAAAGGTTGAATGTTTGGGTCACATTGTTAGTGAGTAAGGGATGTGGAAGGATTCCAAGGAAATTGAGGCTTTGCAATATTGGTCACATCCCAAGACCTTGAAAATATTATGTGGTTTCTTAGGACGTACAAGATACTATGGGATTTTTGTGAAGAGTTATGGGTGAATTGTAGCCCCATTAACTACCATTCTAAAAACAATGTCTTTAAATGGAATGAGAATATCAATTAGGAGTTTTCATCTTTAAAGTAGTTCATCTATATTATTTTAGTATTAACCATGTATGATTTCACTACAACTTTTGGCTTTGAATGTGATGCTTTAGGAAAAGGTCTTGGAGCCATGTTGATGTATGAATAGTTACCCTTGGTATTCACTAGTAAACAATTATGTGACCAAAATTTGAGAAATTACACCTCTGAGAAAGACATGATGACCATCCTTTGTGCAATTGATACTTTGCATACATATTCCATTGGGGGGAACTTCCAGATCAATACAAACCACCATAGTTTGAACTATTTTATAAAAAAATGGTTATCATCCCTAGATAAACACAAGTATGTAATTAATATGATTGGGAATGATTATGAGATCATATACAATAAGGTAAAACATAATGTGGTGTTTGATAATTTGTCTCGGAAATATGAGGAGGAAGGATCTCTATTTCCTTTATACTTGTGCATACTATATTGGATCGTAGAAGATTGAAAAAAATGGTTGGTAAATGACATAGTGTCTCAACTCGTCCAAAGAATTTAGGAGGACCCAATTCTCATAAGGAATATACTTGGTAGTAGGAAACCTTTTGGTAAAAAGGGAATATTTTTCTAGTGCATAATTCTACTTTAAAACAATGGGTGTTAGAGGATTTACATTCATCCCCTATAGTGGATCACTTTGGATTTTATAATATCTTTGAATGTGATAAGCTCTCTTTCTTTTGGGAAGGAATGAAAAAGGAAATCCATATTTTTTTAGTTGAATGTGACACTTGTCAAGGGAAAAATAGTGAGATGGTGAAGATTCCTCGAGTAGTGTAGCCACTATTGATACCAACCACCATATAGACTAATATTTTCATGGATTTTATAGTGGGTATCATAAAATATGATAAAAAAAATGGTCATCATGATTATTGTTTACCACCTTTCCAAATATCCTCACTTTTGTTCTTTATGCATCCATTTATACTCACCATAATTGCCCAAGTTTTCATGGATTATAATTTAATTTACATGTTTTTCTCATTTCTTTTATGTTAGATTGTGATCCCACATTCACTAGAAGATTCTAGTAGGAGATGTGTAAACTATAAGGAATATAGTTGAAAATGAACATGACTTATCATCCCTAAGTTTATGGCAAAAAATAAGTAGTCAAAAAGTTCTTGGAAACTTATTTGAGATGCTTTGTCTTGGACTGATAACACCAATGGGTGTAGTGGCTACCCTTTGCATAAAAATGGTGTAATGCCACTTACATGGTGCTCTCAAAATGTCACCATATGAAGTTTTATATGGTACAAAACCTCCCTTAGTGACATCATATTTTCCATGTATATCTAATTATTAGGAAGTGGATAACATGCTTAACACCATAGAGGCCATTGTCCACACACTTAAGGACAATCCGTCTTTGGATAAAAGAAATGAACAAATAGGATGAATAGAATCAATGAGTGTTATGTTTCTAAAGGGGATAATGTGTTTATTCATATCCAACCCTATAACAAAAACCTCTCTCAAATACAAATCCCACTAGAAGCTAGCTCCAAAGTTATATGGACCCTATCCAATTCTCTAGTGCATTGGGAAAGTTGTTTATAAATTGTCTCTTCCTTTTCAATTCAAGATCCATGTAGTCTTTCATGTTGCCTATTTAAATAAGTTTGTGGTGAAATATTGATTCATTTAGACTATCCTTCCATAGCTTGACGAAAAACACTCCATTTGGTTACAACCAGAAGTAGTACTGGGCACAAGAGACTGCTAACTAAGTTAAAGATTTTTTTGGGAAGCATTGATACAATTGAAGGATATGCCATTTGACGATGCCACTTGGGAATTAAAAATAACATGATGCTAGTTTCCACACTATATAAACACCAGCTTGGATTCATCTTAATCAAAAATATTTTAACATCCAAAATTCAACAAAATAATATAGAGTTAATTAATATTTCTACACACATTAAGGTAGATTTATATTCATTCAAAATATTTTAAGTATCAAAAAATTTACATCTTAAATATTTTATTTCTTTATATACTTAATAACTCATAAAATAATGTATTAATATAAATGTGTAAAAATAAGTAAGGTCTTTACTTATATGATTATGAAGAATAATATTATATTTATTAAAATTTGATGGTGTAATTTAACATTACGATGATGATGATTAATGTTTATTTATAATTATTATATTTTGATGTGATATTTATGTTTATTTATAATTGTTAAAATTACTATTTCTTTAATAACTTTTAATAAAAAAAAAAAGATGAAACATATTAATTTATAAAATAAATCATGTTGAGATTATTTATATATTACTCAATTAACTTATTTGTATAAAAAAAATGAATGTGTGGTTTGGATTTTCCTGCATTTCTACAAAATAACAAAGGAAAATATTTCAACCGAATTAATGATCGTTTAAAGATATAATTTTTTTTATTTTCTTATTAATCAGGTACAACATTATTATAATCTTGCACTATTTTTTTATTACATTATATGTAAATTAATGTTTTTTCAATCTTTTAATCTAAGTTTTCATATGTTCCCATCCATTTAACACATATATTGAAGATATGTGTTAGGACAATTGTGTGTCTTTTTATCTAGAAGCTACCACACATAACACATATCATGAAGATACCATAAATATCTACAAAGTTAAGAACTCAAGACATTGGGATTGACYTAGTTTTATTATTTTCTTTTGGTTTGTCGAAGACTACTAGAAAAGTTTTCTTCTTTTCTTCTGGTTTGTTGAAGACTACTAGAAAAGAAATTTGTAGGCATTAATAGAGAGGTCTCTCTATTCTTTTCTTTCGGTTTGTCGAAGACTACTAGAAAAGTTTTCTTCTTTTCTTCTGGTTTKTTGAAGACTACTAGAAATGAAATTTGTAGGCATTAATAGAGAGGTCTCTCTTGTTGATTACATCCTTTATGGAGTTGTTGACATTCATCCTTTTCAAAGGATTTGGATTTCCTCCCTCACTAAGATCAAGACTACTAATGACCTTACCTCACGTGCTTCTCTAGTGTCACACATAAACTTTGTATCTACCTTCACAATCCATGTAGCATGGATGAAAGAAGTAGTTATTCTCTTGAGAGAAAGAGAAGGATGCCCATATATTTTGACATTTATAACGTTGGAGAGAGAACCTAACCATGATAAAGGGGATTAA
The DNA here is from genome assembly GCA_009831015.1 of Picea engelmannii. Classification (NCBI taxonomy): domain Eukaryota; kingdom Viridiplantae; phylum Streptophyta; class Pinopsida; order Pinales; family Pinaceae; genus Picea; species Picea engelmannii. The sequence continues at coordinate 25,558 of ML853385.1, forward strand.
TTCCCATTCTTGGTTCCATTTACAAACAAAATCTCAAACTTAGCTTCAACAGGAATAGCCTTGGCTTTTCTTGACAAGTCTTACTGCTTTCCCCAAATCAGACCTTTCTCGTAGTACCTTATTTTGAGTCCTTTATAGATTGAAAACTCATTTTTTTAGTAGCTATAGTGGGACTAGAGATATGGTAGACTCAACCTTCCTTCTATACTCCTAGGCTAAAATGCTTGAGAGTTGGATAGAAGAGCTTCCAATCAATTTCATAGTTCTCATCTTGTATTCCTACCTTGTTTTCTATCTATTCATTTCTATAAGAATTGTTCCTTTAGATAAAAGAATTAATATGGTGAGTTAATAAGCAAGATTTTATTCAATGAATTAATATGGTGAGCTACTAAAAAATATTTCGAATCATTTGGGTTATTTTTCTCATGAATTAGCCATCATATGGTACTCTTATTATGAAACTAGATTCATAGAGTTGCCCAAAAACCTACCTACCATATACCACTCTCAAAACAATGATAGATAATTATTTCTATACCAAATTGATCCTATTACATAACTTTTTATTTCTAAGGGAGTAGAATAGCTTTTCATGTAACCCTATTCTCGCTCATTCATTATAGCTAGGAATAACTTGTTTTTGCCTTTTTCTAGTGGATGGGAGCACATGCATCACCGCTAAATAAATGAAATGGGTGAATGAGATAACCTTTACCCCATGAAGAGGTGTTATGTTATCCCACAAAAGGGGTTGAGGCCTGATCTTTCTGGAATCCACAACAAGTTTTCATTCTCCTATCATCAATATAATTGATACCCTCATATCATATATCATGGATGAAAGATGTCATTCACATATTCTAGTATAGATAGTTAACATTTCTCTCTTTAGGAATGGTAGGATTTTGAAATATTCAATTTATCCTAGTGAAGAAATGAAAATGAAATACGATCTTAAGATCTACATAAAATTCTATATCCAACTGTGCCAATTCTAGATCCATCCCCATATTCAAATTCTAGTGCTAATCCAAATTCCTCATATCTTTGACTTTCTCTTATTCTTTCACAAACAATTTGGAAATATCCATTACTAACAATAGCTACAACTACTCACTTAGGGGGTGGTAGGTTAGGAGCATTCTTAGAAAATTTTCTTCTTGCACTCTTGTAGAATAATGTTTTAGCACATTGCTTAGAGTTACTTACATGTTTCCTACCATTTTCCCTTAGAACATATCCATGTGTTTGCATGCTAAAAATGCAATGGTTTGGTTTGTGCTCCCAAATGTAAAAAATAATGGTATGTGTTGGAACATTTGTTCCTTTAAATATTGTTCATGTATTTTGTAGAAATTTCAATACAAATTATGTATTGCCTGGATTCTCTTGATCTAACAAGTATATGCCACTGTTAAATACAAAATCGCTTCTACAAATATTCTTGTGGAATTTCAAACACGATCACCAATTGTAATATCAAGAAGAAAGATCAATCACACATAACACATATGTTTTACTGAGAAAGCATAAAGTTAAAAACCCCACTATCATATATTATGTTTATATCATCGATCATGAAACAATCTCATTCAAAACTCTAATCCAAGAGCTCTTGGTACAATAACAATTGTCTCACATTGCCATACAAAAATTGGCAAATGCATGTGCCAATTTACTGCCTCCAGACAACCTTCCTCCTCTGCGCAAACCCTGCTAATGGAAAAACCCTGTAATGAATTCGAATTCCTCTTGCCCAGACTACGCATTCCTCATGGGCACATCCACTATGTATGTGGTTGCATGAGTGCACTCACTAATGTCACAATTGATAGTCAAACTATCCCTTTCACCTGTTATCTCAACTGGGTCTCCAATGGATCTGACATGCATGTAGTTAACAGTGGTAAATATTCAGTTGCATGTGATACTACTGATTGTGAAATAATTAATAATTAATTCACCGATCTCTCACTAGTGTAAGTTCAGTTACAACTAGTACAACTGAGCTTAACTCACTTAACTGAGTTAAACTACTTTACAACTCACATAACTACACATATAACTTTTTTACAACTCTGAATCACTCAATTACAACTAATTCAACTTGAATGTCCCACCAGTCAACCTTTGAACTCGAATTTCCTATAGCTAATTGATTTTCCATTTCAGTTAACTATTTTCAAGTAATTATGAGATAATAGATTAATATTTATTGTCCAAATTATTTAAGGGAAAAATAAATTAGACACACATTTCTTGTTGACTTTTAAACACTCCCTCTCAACAAGAAAGGGATTATCCTTCACCCCAATCCTGTCTCTATGGTATTCAAATTTTCTCCTGGTGAGCACCTTCATCAGAATGTCTGCATCCTGATCTTCCGTAGGAATGTACTGAAGCAACATGATCTTCCACTACACACAATCGCTAATATGATGATACCAGATATCTATATGCTTAGATCTATCATGAAACACATGATTAATCGAGAGTTTAATGCAACTCTGATTATCACAATGAATCACTGTCGGATCTAAATGAGAACTAAACAAACCAACCAAGATCTTTCTCATCCAGATAGCCTCACATGCAGCTTGACTCCCTACCATGTATTCCGCTTCCTCTTAACTGAGTTCCATGGATCTATGCTTCCTGCTGTACCAAGAAACAACTATAGATCTGATACTAAAGATCCCCCCTGATGTGCTCTTTCTGTCCATTGGGCTGCCCACCCAATCTGCATCCATGAAGCCATGAAACTTCACCTCATCCATTTGTCTGTACCATAATCCATACTCATATTTTCCCCTTGGGTATCTCAGGACATGCTTTCTCGCCTTCCAAAATATCTTGGTAGGATTAACCATCGCTTCACTCAGCTGGTTAACCGCATAGAAAATCTCTGATATCGTGTTCACTAAATACATTAGTGAACCCACTAACTGTCGATAGACAGTAGCATCCATTACCTCTCCAAAAGTAACATCCTCTTTCTTCCATTTTCCTGGAAGAGGAGTATACATGGGTTTGTAACTCTCCATGTGAAACTTACCCAGTATCTCCCTTGCATACTTACCTTGAGACACAAAAAGTTCACCATCTCGCTGCCATATTTCCAATCCAAGGAAATAATGAAGGAGGCCCAAATCCTTCATTTCGAACTCCTTTGCAAGATCCTCCTTGCATGAGTGTATCAACTTCTCATCAACAGTTAGTATTAAATCATCAACATAAAGAAAATTGATTAAAATCTTACCCTCCACCATTGATTTTTCGATCGGTCTTGGGACAATTTCCCATGCACTGGTTTTGACAATGGAGTCATACTCCTCCACCATTGCATCAACCCAAGTGGGCTCCTGCACTTCTTCTTGAAAAGAAGATGGTTCATTCAAAATACATTTTCTCATGAGATCCATGTATCTAGTAAATCGATTAGGAGACTGTCTCTATCTGCGTTGTGAAGTAGGGGCTCCTACATTCTGTGTAGCAACTAGTCTCAATCTATCAGCTTCCGTGGTGCGCTTTTTCCCATTTCTGATGGATGGCTCTACTTGAGTGGCTTCCTCCACTCCATGAACCTCCTCATGTGGTTGATCCACATCTTGAGACTCATCTTTGGGAACAAACAGTTCCTCCTCTGCATGCAAGTCTAACTCCCTCTCAAGCAACAACCGCAGGGATTTCCCTTCATCGAATTTTATATCCCATCGCATAACATTCATCTTACTGTTAGGAAAATACACACGATAATTATGGGGTGTTTCTGTGTACCCCATAAATATACCAACTTCAACAGTCCATTCCAGCTTCTTCCTGGCATCCTTGGTCACATGCACATAAACAGATGAGCCAAAAATCTTAAAATGAGAAACATCAGGTCTCTTACTAGTGAAAGCTTCTTCAAGTGTACTCACGCCAAGTACTCTATGAGGACAACAGTTTTTCACATAAACCACAATATTGCATGCTTCCACCCACAAATGCATTGGTAGTCCCTCATCATGTAACATCCCTCGTGTTGCACCCACGATTGTTCTGTTCTTCCTCTCCAGGACCCCATTTTGTTATGGGTTATGAAGCGCTATGAGTTCTCTTTGAATTCCTTCATTGATGCAGAAGTATTTGAATTTGTTAGAGATGTATTCTCCACCATTATCACTCCTCAGAGCCTTCACTTGCTTGCTTGACTCTTTCTCCACCAATGCTTTAAACTCACAGAACTTTGAGAATGTTTGATCCTTCTTCTACATGAAGAAGATCCGACATTTACGAGAAAATTCATCAACAAAAATAACATAATAATTATGTTTTTCTTTTGAAGCAACTAAGAATGGTTCACACACGTATGTGTGAACTCTCTCCAGGATCACTGAAGAAAAATTATCCTTTTCATGAAAGGTGGTCTTTACATACTTACCCATGGTGAAACCCTTGCACTGATCTAACTAAGAAAGTGTTCCCATTGGAAGTCTAGTAGATATTGGTTGCATGATTTTCAAGGTTCCATGATGAAGATGGCCCAATCACTTGTGCCATAATTCACCCTCATCTCGACTCACCACTTTTTCTTCCTTGCCCATCATGGAAATGCATCCATCTACTTCCAGCTTGTAGATATTCTTAACTCGAATCCTTATCTTTTTTACTTTACCCTTTGTTTTATGTCATAGAAAAGATTTTCCATCGCTGAAAACAACGTCATAGCCTATGTCCTCTAGCATTGCAACTAAGACCAAATTTTTCTTCAGACCTGGAACATGCATAACATATTTCAATTGAAACGGTTTACCTGACTCCCTCTAAAAGGTAATGGTACCAATGTCAGTCTCACTATATCGTCCATCGTCTCCCATCTCAATATGCATTTTGAGATCTTTCTCCTCCAAGTCCCTGAAAAGCTCCTTATCTCCCATCATGTGGAAGGAAGCGCCATTATCCAAATACCACACCGATCCCAATGCACTTGAAGCCATGCATGCAATCGAGGATAAGTCAAGTTCAAAATGAGAGGAAAGGGCCTCACCAACTGCATCTCCAACAACCTTCTTGTTCTTCTTCTTCTTCAGATAGTTGATAGCAAGATGCCCATGTTCGTGACATTGAAAACAATTCACTTTGGACAAATCTAGCTTCTTTCCTTTAGACTCAGATTTTGAATGGAATTTATTCCCCTTCACTTTCCTTGCCTTGGCAGCCAAAGAAAAATCCTCTTCATCATCATGCTTTGATAAAGAGCCATCTCTCGTGTTCTGCCTAAACTCCTCCTGCACTAGATCCGACCATAGTCATTCCCAAATTGACAATTTTTCCCTTCCATTGACAGAGTCTTGATAACTGTTCCAACTCTTGGGTAGTCCTAGGAGCGCCAAGCTCACCAAATCATCATCAAGGACTATTATTCCCACACTCCCCAACACATCCTGACATTGGACAAACTTCATGAGATATTTTGGAATGGAGTCACCCTTCTCCATCTTGATCTTCCTGAGTTTATCTTTGAGCACCAATTTCCTATGGTTGCTGCTATTTTGGAATAGATCCATCAAAGCCTTCCACATTTAATATGGTGTGGCTTTCCCATGGAGGTTTGAGACAATGTGGTCTTGTACTCCCTCCAACAAGATCCTCCTCGCCTTTGCCACTTTCTTTTGCCATGCATCAAGATTTGCAGTGTCTGCATCATCTGGCTTAGGAACATCTTTGTCAATGAATTCCTTCAAGCCATTGTCTTCGAGTACTTCCTCCATCCTGTCCTTCCAAGAAATGTAGTTCGAGCTGCCCTTGGGTGCATACTCTAACCTCAAGCCATTGAAATCCATTTTGATCTTGAATCAGTTGTAGCACCAAGAAAGTCTTTCTGCAAATTTGAATTCTATCCAGTCACAAACTCAGCTTCTGCTTTACTTCTGCAATTTCCTGTGCTCTGATACCATGTAGAAATTTCAATACAAATTATGTATTTCATGGATTCTCTTCATATAACAATTATATGCACTGTTAAATACAGAATCACTTCTACAAATATTCTTGCGGAATTTAAAACACGATTGCCAATTGCAATACTAAGAAGAAAGATCAATCACACATAACACATATGTTTTACCAGGAAAGTATAAATCTAAAAACCCCACTATCATATATTATGTTTATATCACGGTTCATGAAACAATCTCATACAAAACTCTAATCCAAGATCTCTCAGTACAATAACAATCGTCTCACACTGTCATACAAAAATTGGCAAATGCATGTGACAATTTACTACCTCCAGACAGTCTGCCTCCTTTGCACAAACCCTGCTAATGAAAAACCCTGCAATGAATTCAAATTCCTCTTGCCTAGGCTGCGAATTCCTCATGGGAACATCCATTGTGTGTGTGGTTATATGAGTGCACTCACTAATGTCACAATTGATAGTCAAACTATCCCTTTCACCTATTATCTCAACTGGGTCTCCACTGGATCTGACATGCATGTAGTTAATAGTGGTAAATCTTCAGTTGCATGTGAGACCACTGATTGTAAATTAATTAATAATTAATTCACTAATCTCTCACTAGTGTAAGTTCAGTTACAACTAGTACAACTGAGCTTAACTCACTTAACTAAGTTAAACTACTTTACGACTCACATAACTACACATATAACTCTGTTACAACTTTGAATCACTCAGTTACAACTAATTCGACTTGGATGTCCCACCAGTCAACCTTTGAACTCGAATTTCCTATATCTATCTGATTTTCCATTTCAGTTAACTATTTTCAAGTAATTATGAGATAATAGATTAATATTTATTGTCCAATTTATTTAAGGGAAAAATAAATTAGACACATATTTCTTGTTGACTTTTCAACATATTTTCCTATGGTTGGTCTTTGGGGCTTAGATAAAGAATCTCACAACATCGTTGTCTAATAAGGGTAAGTGCATATTTCTCTACTTCATGGAGACTGGATTCAAAAGGTCAATTTATTTACTTCATAGTTGGAAGTGCTACGAGTTAACCAACCTAAATGCCTCCATGTTCATAAATATACCAGTTGACCATCAATAACACAAAATCTGTATTACACCAATTTTAGTCTAACGTATCATTGAGCATGTGCTTCCATTGGTCTGGCTTCTAACTCTATGCATTTTTATGTGTGTAGTCATATTTACATGGATTGGCATTGATTGTAATAAACCATTATCTTTATTATTATTTTTCTAATTCCTTAGGATTGGTTAACATTCATTTATATCATCTATGGTATGATCCATAGTTGTTTCTATAATCAGCGTAATCCTTGCAAACCCTAAATCCAAGAATTGATTCGAGTCAAGCTAGCCTAGCCAAAAAAGTATCAATCTAAGAAAAAATCTACGATGTACTTTCATATTGATCCGAGCCAAGCTAGCCTAGCCACAAAAGTATCAATCTAAGGAAAAATCTATGATGCACTTTCTGTTAGAATTGCAAATGCGAAAAACACAATTCACATATGATAATTAACAATCATACAAATAAGAAACACAGGGATTTCACATGGTTCACCCAAATGTTGGGCTATGTCCACCAAGCATAGGCATCAGTTGTCTTATTATTTCGATTATGGAGATTACAACAGACTTGCAAGTTCTAACTTTATCTCTCTCACTGCCTCTATGGGCTTACATGTATTTATATACATTAAAAAGAAACTGATTATTAAATGCAATCCCTATCCATATTCTAACTTAGTCTATTTGGTTGTAACCAACATAGAATAATAGGATCCAAATCCATCCTTGGAGGAATTCGTTGTGACCAAATCCCAACAATCTCCACCTTGACAACAATTAACCTGATACCTTTCTCCTTCCTTTTGTTCATCACCTTTTCTGCAAGCCAAGAGATGCCAAGCACCACTGCATCTTCTCTAATAAAATCGGTTTCATGATCTCACCTGTGTGACTTGCACGAGTTTGGATTTCCTGAGGGGTTACTCCACCTCCAACATGTCTTCCAAAACTGTGTTGTGAGACATATTTAGTGATAAATCTCCTTCTATCCAAGACACTTGTAAAATATACATTACAATTATCATATACCATCTCAGTGTAACCATTATAGGTGACATTTGTGCTTCTTAAACGTTGAAGCACCCATTTCACTGCAACACCTGAATCTTTCACGTATCTGATGACATCATTAGCATGTGAAACATATGGTCTTAACCATTTAATCACATACAGCATAACTCCTACTAAACTTACACGAGACATAACCTTTTCTTCTTTATAGAAAAGACCTATGCTTGAAGAAAACTATAATGGAAAGCAAGAGGGATAAAAACTGGTTTTTGAATGTTCATACTAAACTCCAACCATAGCTTACAATTACCATCTCTATGTACTTCCATGCCCATAATTTGTTTTGCTTCTCCTTGATCCCTCATCTGAATTGTCCTATCCACCTGAGTTATTTTCTTACTGATTTTATCCATGCTTCGGCTTGCATCGAGCATATCATCAACAAATAACATCAAGATTTTGAACGTACTATAAAATGTATATTCATTCCTGCCCTTTGAAAAATTCTAACTCAATATGAAGGATTCAAACCTCTTGTGTATTTTCCTGGGTACCAATAGGCCATACAATGAATTATCTAGCATGCAAACAAATTTACTGTTGTGATATTGAATCAAGACTTTTGGTTGTTCCATACATACTATATCTATGTCAATGATAACCTTGTGAGAAGTAGCATCCCACACACAACATACCTTTATACCACCATCATAACTTGCAGAGATATAAAACAAGCAAGAATTTAGAAACAAAGATTTTAAGTTGGAAATGATTTACCACTTACCAGTACCTGCAATTATTTCTTGCTCTTATGAACTTGATGCTTCTGCCATAAACAAGAAGATACATATGTCACTTCAGATGCCACTTCAGTACTCCCTTCTAGCTTATAAAGGTTATCAACCTTTGTTTCCTTCATCACTACTAAAGTACCTTTCGACAATGTGAGTGCTTCACCTTGACCTGTATACTTATATCCACAAGAATCCAACACTCCCAATGAAATCAAATTTGATTTAATATTAGGTACATATCTAACATCCATTAATTCCCTAACAATACCATCGAACATACTAAGTCTAATACTGCCAACCCCAATAGTTTTACAAGGAATACCATTTCCCATGAACACTACACCCTCATCAACAGATTGGTAAGAAATGAACCAATTTTTATGTGAGCACATGTGGTGGGAGGCACCTGAATCTAACTTCCATTCTTCTTGATATTGTAAATTACTAGAAACGAATAAAACTTGATTAGGCATACCTAATTTTGTTATAGCCAAATTTGCTTCCTTTGTAGATTTTTCCTCATATTCCTTTCTTTTGTAGCAATCTTTCTTGAGATGTCATGTTTTTCCACAATACCAATTTTTTTTTTACCCTTTTTGTGTCTTGACTTAGATCGAGAAAAACTTCTCTCATTTTTCTCTTTAGTTCGACCTCTTACCAACATTGCCTTTGAATTTGAGGTTTCTTTACTAGATTTTCTCCTCATCTCCTCAGCCAACAGAGCTCCCACAACAGAGTCATAATCTAAAACATTTGTTGAGCTAAAGCTAATAGAGGTGACTAGATTATCCCAAGACTTAGGCAACAAACACAATAGTGTAATATCCTTATCTTCATCTTCGAATTTAACTTCCATACTAGTCGATTGAACTATAAGGGTATTGAAGGTATTTAAATGGTCAACAACTTTTGTACCTTCTTTCATCCACAAACTATACAACTGTATCTTTAAGTAGATTATGCTCATCAAGGATTTTGTCATATATAGACTTTCCAGCTTGCTCCATAAGCTTGATGTTGTATCCTCTCCTACGATATTAAACAAAACATCATCCGCCAGACATAAACAAATGGTACTAAAATCTTTTGCATCCAGATCTTCCCATTCCTCATTCGTCATGGCTATTGTTTTCTTTGACTTGTCTGCCAATGCTTTTTGCAACCCTTGTTGCACCAGTAAATCTTGCATCTTCAGCTTCTAGAGATCAAAGTTTCTTTTACCACTGAACTTTTCAACTTCAAACTTCGAACTTTGCATCTTAGCCATTAACACAAAAAATCTCCTAATATCTACTGCTTATAAAACCCAAGGCCTTTTAAAAGATAACGTGGAGGAAAAAAATGGTATAGATGCCACAAGGTTTAATAAAAGATCCTTTTACCAACCTCTCCATTTATTTAAAATAAAAACACCTTTTAAAACGTCCACCTTTTAAATATTATATTTAATCCCAAACATAATAAACCTTTACTCAATTAAAAAACCTTTACTTAATCCTTTTACTCCATAACAAACTTTTTACTTTATCCACCCACGTGATTTGACTTGTTCACGTATTATGCATACAATATATCAAAAAATCCTTTAATCCTTTCAAAAAAGTAAAAAACACCATATGCGAATATATTAGGGAGTCGTTGCACCTCACTATACAACCGGAGTGCAACGATATTCAAGAGTAGTCGCACTGTAACACATAGATGGACTGTGATGATATGAGGTTGTCTACACACCTATCAATGCAGCAAGACCATGGCAATTTTAGGAAAACAAGAGCACGAAAAGGCTGGCTAATAAGACATCACACCCTTCGAGAGGAGGGACATACAATGATGTGGAAATTGACGCACCTCACACAGATTTCACTCCCGCGACTCCTCCGAGAATTTGAAGCTCCTCCAACCAGCTCTGATACCACTTGTTATAATTGAAAATGCGGAAAATACAATTCAAATATGATAATAACAATCATACAAATAAGAAACACAGGGATTTCACGTGGTTCACCCAAACGTTGGGGTTCGTCCACCAAGCATAGGCATCGATTTTCTTATTATTCAGATTATGGAAATTACAACAGACTTGCAAGTTCTCACTCTATCTCTCTCACTGCCTCTATGGGCTTACATGTATTTATATACATTCACAAGAAACTGATTATTAAATGCAATCCCTATCCATATTCTAACTTGATCTATTTAGTTGTAACCAACGCAAAATAATAGGATCCAAATCCATCCTTAAAAAAATTTGTTGTCAACAAATCCCAACACTTTCATATATAATAATAAAACATTCCTTATCCCTCAAATTAAACACTCTCTCACCAAACCACTTATAAAACTAAACATAACTATCTAATGACGCAACAATAGAACAAACAATTATAATCCCTCACATCAGTGGAAAAAGTGAAACACTTATCACCAAAAGACAAAGACTTATTACTTTGCAGCTCCACTCATTAAAATATAATAAGCACATTTGCATGCATCCCCACTCAATTACACTTCGATTCCAATTATATCTTATTTTTTATTATGGTCTTTATAGTTAAGAATCAATATTATAGATATACTTTTCATGAAATTACAAAGTTATGGTTGATGTGATATTACACATGTAGGTGTTTGTTCTAATTTTTGCTAGACATTGGTTGGTTCTTGTTTGTTTGTTTAAAGGTTTACTTAGTATAACATTTTAACAACACCATAACTTGTACACCACCTCACATGAGGATTAACGTTGGAAGGTGCTCATTGGTAATTTCCCTTTTAATATTTCATCACCCCATTATGCATATTACACATCATTTTATTAAAATAATTGATATGGTTGACCACATGGATCTTCTAGCAATGAAATGAGGTTGTGTTTCAATACTTTGGATTAAATAATTAGTAGGGAACTGATAAATTATACATTTTAAAATATAAATTAAAAAGTTCATAGAGATCCTTCATTATATATTTAATAAATATAAACGTTAATTTAATCGTCATTTATTTATCAATAATTTTTAATTTTTTTATAAATTACTAATTGATAAAGTTGAAAATGAATCTTTTATACTCATGAGTAATTATATTAATATTTTTTTGTTTTAATAATATATTTAAAATATAATTGTTTATTTATTTAATATTTAAATTCAATAGAGAGTGGGTCTAATGGTTAAGAACATGTGTTTCCTCTTGAGAGTTTACAAGTTCAAATCCATAGGGGGTAGGGTATGTATATCTCTGTAGACTTTACCAATCAAATCATTGGGTGGAGGGGGTCCCTTGTCCCACAAACAAGGGGTTCTCATACACCAATTTGGTGTTTGTCTTAGTGGTGACCTTAAAATTAGATTATCAATACAACCTTAGTGGGCCTAATGGTTAAAAACATGTGTTTCCTCCTAAGAGGTCACAAGTTCAAATCCAAAGGGGATAGGGTATGTATACCTCTTTAGACTTTAGCGGTGTGCGGAGGTGAGTTCCTTTTCCCACCATAACCTTAAAATTAGATTGTTATTATTATTATTATAAACTTTTACAATTTTATAAGATAATTACATATCATTTTTCTTATTTACATTTTTCCATTACCTTATTAGCCCCTATCGAAGGCGTAGAAGGACTATAGCGATCGGTAATTCGTTGACTTCATATTAATATGTCCTTTGACTATAAATTTTCGCATCATCTCTATTGTTCGAACTATAGAACTAAAAGCATTATTTTTTATATAATAAAAAAAACCTTATATGTCATCATCTCATTGGATAATAGATTTGAAGTCTTATTGCTAGCTTCGCTATTCCCAATGTTTTAAATGTTTAGATATCCAAAGTTTTGAGCATCGACGCTCTTTTTTAATTTTTTTAATTTTTATTGAAATGTTTACATACCGAAAGTTTTGAGCATTTACATTCTTTTTGAGGTACTTTAATAGGCCTGACAACTTAAATTTTTACATAGTGCGAGGCCCTTAAATAGGCTTGACAACCTTAAATGTTTACTTAAATAGGTCTGTCACAGTACATTTTTCTTTCAATTTTTCCATACAATGTTGCAATGAATTTGTAAGATATTATTTTCCACCGCCACTCACATAGCCATCATATGTTTCATACTTCTTCTATGCTTGGAATGCAATTTAGGCATCATTGAAGATACATATATTGTTTACTGGTTCACTGGTTGCTGCTTGTTCGCTGGTTCATTGGCTCATTGACTGTTGCTTGTTGTTGTTTGGTTCAACTTTGCAAGGTTGAGGTCCTGCACCTGCAATTGGACATGTTGGTGCTTGTTGCTTGCTTTTTTTGCTTCAACTTTGCAAGGTTGGGGTCCTGCATCCGCAATTGGAGTTGCTTTCTCACTTGCAGGGTTGAGGTCCTACACCCACAATTGGACCCGCGATTCTGTCGTTCATCATTGGCAAGTAACTTTCAATACCATAGTCTCATTTATATTCGTTGTTTTTTGTTTTCTCTTTACATATTGCAAGTAATAATGTTTAAGTATTTCCACTGGCATGGTCATCATATGTTTCATATTTCTTCTATGCTTGGAATGCAATTTAGTCATCATTGAAGATACATATATTCTTTATTGGTTCACTGGTTCATTGGTTGTTTCTTCTTGTTGTTTGGTTCAATTTTTGCAGGGTTGTTGTCCTGCACCTGCGGTTGGACTTGTTCGTGCTTTCTTCCTAGTTTGTTTCTTGTTTCTTTCTTTTGTTTTCTTCGACTTTGCAAGTTTGGGGTCCTGCGCCGATAGTTAGAGAATTTTTTTGTAGTTTCCAGGGTCCAGGTCCTGCACGAGGTAAGAATGTTTAACTATTTATTCATCTTTATTGCTCTGTAGACTTTCCTGCTCTTAAATTTTCCTCCAATTTTTTTTCCCAGCCTCTACACCATGTGCATGATAATGTCATCTGCACAACTCCAGCTATCATTTTTTCTAGCATTACAAATCTCGGTCCTTTTCCATATGTGACAAAGTGGAAATCTAGCCCCTCAATTGACTAAGGAATTCTTTAGCCTTCACACCTTTCCCTCAATGATATTCCCAACTTTCCCTGGAATGAGTACCTACCTATCCCGTATGGGAATCAAACCCGTGTCTTTCACATGAAAAAGACTATGTGAAGCTTGTTGCCTTTGCAAGATGTTCTTGTAGAATAAAATTGCAGGTAGGTTTAGAAGGGCTAGGTATGGTGCAACAATAGCTAAGATGCAACAAAATTGCACACCATTTCCAGGCATTATCCATATTTGTCGGTGACATTTTTCAGTAAGCTATAAAGAAAACAAGTTTGAGGACCTGGAATGCAAATCCTGGGTAGTTCTAGGACCTATTATTGCATTTTGGAGGGTTGAGATCTTGCACTCTCAATTGGACGTTTGATTATGTCTTTCATCATTTACAAGTAGGTTTCGATACCATAGTTTCATTCGTATTCATTTTTTTCTCACTAGTTTGTTGCTTGCTTCTTACTTTTGTTTGCTTCGACTTTGCAAGGTGGGGTCATGCGCCGACAATTGGAGCTGTTTTTTGCACTTTCCAGGGTTTAGGTCCTACACCAAGTAATAATGTTTAAGTATTTATTCATCGTTCTTATCCTATAGACTTTCCTGCTCTTAAATTTTCCTCCACTTTTTTCCCAGGCTTTGCACCATGTGCATGCCAATGTCATGTGCACAACTCCAGTTGTCATTTTTTCTAGCATTACAAATCCTAGTCCTTTTCCGTATGTGACGAAGTGGAAATCTAATGCCTCAATTGAATAAGGAATTATTTAGCCTTCACACCTTGCCCTCAAGAATATTTCCAGCTTGCCCAGGAATGAGTACGTACCTATCCCGTACGACAATCGAACCCGTGCCTTTCACATGAAAAAAATGATGTATGGCACAACATAATTCCTATTCAATTTTGTTGCACAATTCCATGATTTAGGAATTTGAAAATTTAGTAGGTATGGTGCAACACAGTTCCATGTCTTCCTACATAATAATGTATCTTCATGTCAACTGTGTTTTCTGTGATGCTACATTGAAATAAATATAACTGTATTTTTTTTTTACATGTCTTTCTATATATCAACTTACCTTCATCTCCATTGCATTTTCTGAATTGCTACATTTAAAGAAACAAATTAGTTGGACAAGAGGATGAAATCGTATATGCCACAACAAAGGAATATGAAGTACAATCTTTGAAAAGGTATGTCAATTGTGATAGTAAATAGAACACACAAAACAAGTAGGTGGATAAAATATTGGACTAGAAAATGATGATTTGGCAACAATGGGCCTTTGTTGAGACTTATCGCTTCTCAAAATTGCCTTCCCCTTTTCTATTTTCCCACTTTCTATTATCCCTTTTTTTTCTGTCTTCTTTACTTAACTGAATTCCCCTTTGTTTTCCCCTCTACTTTCCCTTTCTGGTTACTTAGTCGTTTTTCCGAAAATGTCCAGGTGTGTGGGTTGGCATTTATACTCATGCTTCTATATCACGAGTCTGATTGACCTCTTAGTCATTCCATACTTAGCGAATTTTTTTATCATGAGTTCCTGGGCTGGCGGGCTCAAATTTGCGCTTCTATTGTTTCGTGTCCTGCAAATAGCACGTAGAGTTCTGCGATATACAAATTGGAAGCTAGACTCCTAGGTTGGTGGGCTCAAGATTGCGCTTTTGTTGTTCTGTGGCCTACAAACAACTTTCAGAGTTCTGCAATATACATATTGGATGCCAGACTCTCCCATCATGCCCTGTTCTGTGTTACAAAATTTTCCACTCAAAATTTTCGAGACATACAATTTGACACCCTATTTCATACTCCATCCCCTTCGAGCTTATATGTGACATGCGTTCAGATTTCCACTAATGATTTTATATCACAAGTCCTACCAGCCTCTTCCTCGTTCCATACTCAACTACTTTTTTGATCATGGTTTCCTGACCAGGTAGGCTCAACATTGCGCTTCCATTGTTACACCCCATGCAAGAAGCACACAGACTTCCCCGATATGAAAATTGATAACCAAATTCCCATTTATTTTTCTCCTTTACTTTCCCTTTCTGGTTACTTAGTCATTTTTCTGAATTTGTCTCATGCTTTATATCACGAATCCGTCCAACCGCTTTCCCATTCCATACTTGGCCACTTTTTCCATTGTTGGTTCCTGGGCAACCTTTCTCAATATTGCGCTTCCATTGTTCCGCGACTTACAAACAACACCCGGAGTTTTGCGATATACAAATTGACCACTGAAGTCCATCATGATGCTCTCTTCCATGTTACACATTTTGCAGTCAAAATTTCAGAGACATAGAATTTGACCATCGAGCCCTTACGTCTCCTGAGTATAACTTGTGACCTTATTTTGAAGCTCGACCGAACGCTTTCCATACTTGGCCTTTTCTTGGAATATCTTTCACGGGTGGTCGGGTTAGCTGGTTCACGAAATTTCCAATGCTTAATCGCCCTTCTCCATCCCTGCCACCTTGACACTTCTTTCTAGATATGCAATTATTAATCTGTAATGCTAATATCTCATCATGTAGAAACCGTTAAGATTGTCATTAATGTCTGAAAGGCTGGATGAGGTCTGCCATTAATACAAATTAAACCAAGATTTGTGGAGGGATATATATCCCTTACGAGTGCTCATTTCAAGAATCATGGAATCTCTTTCGTGCATTGTCTGGTTGGCGGATTCACGAAATTTCCAATTCTTAATCTCTCTTTGCCGTCCCCGCCACCTTCACACTTTTATCTAAGTATGTAATTAGTAAGATTTAATGGTAACAACTCATTATGCAAGAGCTATGGAAATTGTCATTAATCAGTGAAAGGCTCGAGGAGATCTCCCATTGATACACATTAAACCAAAATTTGTGGAGGGTTATATTATCCCTTTTGAGTGTTGATTTCAAATATCATTTGGAGAAAACATGCGTTCTCGTCAATGTATGGCAGTAGCTTGAAAATAGTTATGTCCAGATACAGTAAACACCTTTGGGCATGATGACCATAACTTACAGTGGTCTAGGGCATATTCCTACTACTCATATCCTTCCGCCCAGAATCGAGTAAGGAGATGGTCCTTGCTGCGTCGAGAGATATATTTCAAGCGAAAGAATTCCAAGGTAACCCCCCCTGCTCAGACAACCCCCCCGCGTTAATGGCAGATGCAGAGGTTGATGTGGTCGATTTTAAGCTGGAAGAAGATGATATGATGGACAATGATATGACGATGGATGATGGAAATATAGATGTTGTTCCCAGTCCTGCACCCAAATTTAAATCCACCATAATGGGGGGCACTTCCCAGCTCCGCAATGGGGGCCCTAACAAGAACAAAGGAAGCGGTTTCATAAAATAAACCGACGCTGAATGCAATAGCCGCTTTGCAACTCAAGAGTTTGAGTCTCTCGACTCGGATGGTGGTCCTCCTATTTCTTTGTCACCTTAGGTTTTCCACAAGATGTTGAGATTTCCGCAACCAACATTGAACTTCGAAGGAGAATATTGCAAGGAGTTACTAAAAAACCATGATAATCAGTTTTGTATGCATGTTCAAGAGATTTTCGATGCCTCCTGCATATTGTCGTAGTAGATGAACAACACAGAATTGTATACATGTTTTTTTTTTCCTGTAACTCCTCTACTTGTATTTATGGAAAATATGTTCAATGCTTCAATGCAAAGAACTCAGTCCAGTGTCTATGGATAAATATATAGTACCCACTATTTTTTTTTATATATTTACTATTAAAAAATTTCCTTGGAATCTTGGTTGTTGCTTTTTTGCTTGATTTAACACCTCTTCTCGTTTGCATGGTTTGATAGTCTCATAATTATTAAATATTGTATTGAATCAGGTAATTTGATCAAATATGGGCCATTGAACAATTATGTGACAATACATTATGTCGATCACATGAGGCTTCTATTGAAACATAAATGAATTTCACACAGTTTAAAATTAACATTCAATTCCATTCGTAATGTAGATAGAACATAACAACACTAGTTCACAATGTCGGAGTTGTGGCCCCTCCCAAGAAATTTTGTTTTATTGGTTGTCCTTACTCTGGCCTCTATTTTAACACTTTTACTTTATTAATGAAATTACCAAATTTATTCTTCACAAAGATTTGGAAAAAAATAAATTAATATGTGCTAGCTGAAGTCAAATGGGGCTATGAAATCAACCACAATATTAAATATTGTATTGGCTCAGGTAATTTGATCAAATATGGACCATTGAACATTTATATGACAATGCATTATGTCGATCACATGAGGATTCTATTGAAACATAAATGAATTTCACACAGCTTAAAATCAACATTCAATTCCATTTGTAATGTAGATAGAACATAGCAACACTAATTCACGATGTCGGAGTTGGGGCCCCACCCAAGATGTTTCGTTTTATTGGTTGTCCTTACTTTGTCCTATATTTTAGCACTTTTACTTTAGTAATGAAATTACCAAATTTCTTCTTCGCAAATAGTTTGAAAAAAAAAGTAATATGTGCTAGCTGAAGTCAAATGGGGCTATGAAATCAACCACAATATTAAAATTCAAGTTCGTAGTTGTTATACTTACGGTCAAGTTGACAATACAATAAGTTTATTTCTAGATATGAAATTATTAATCTTTAATTCTAACAACTCATCATGAAGGAAGTTTAATACTTAAAATAATATTCCAAGGCATTAAACAATGTATCAAAAAATACAGTACTCCCACAGGTTGCAATAAAAACAAATCTTCAACAAAGCATTGGCTAACTCACCCAAGTCGCCTGAAATGACAAATAACACAATCTACGAAATTGACCTCCCTATTATCGAATAGCCAAAGATGAATATTATGGGATCATATAAATTTTTTTTGTGAGTGAGAATTGATTTGTAAAAACTTGTTACTTATTCTACTTTTTTTAAGGCCTTATCACAATAAGAATGCAAACTTATCCTAACCCACTGTTATCTACAAAAGATAAACATCAATAGTGCATGTAAATCAACTATACATAGTTATAGCCAAAAATCAAGTTATAGTTTACATTTGCATTTGCTCACACCCTTTTTAATGATACAAGCACAATATAAAACGAGTATGTGGATAAAATATTGGACTAGAAAATGATGGTTTTGCAACAATGGAGCTTGTTTGAGACCAATTCCTACTTACGAAAATTTACCTCTGCTTTTCTATTTTCCCACTCTCTTTTATCACCTTATTTTCCCTCTTCTATACTTAATC
>ML853386.1:0-11185 GCA_009831015.1 Picea engelmannii
TTTCCAAGACAGGTCCTCCTCGCGGACCCCTTTCATATTCTTAAGGTCTTCCCACCAGATGGAAGCCTTTTCGTTCAGATTGAAAGTGGCCACTCGGGCCTTCAAGTTCTCTGAGAAATCATGGACTCTGAAATATTTCTTCACTCCAAGTAGCCAAGCCTCAGCTTCCTCTCCCTTCTTTATCTCGGCATCGAAGGAGGGAGGTTTGGCATTTTTGAATTCCTCAAATTTATGACTCTTAGAAGTCTTTTGCTTTTTTTGTTTCTTTTGAGAATAGGAACTGGTCCTGCTGCTGGAAGAGCCTTCTGAATCGCCAGCTTCCTTCTCAGTGGAATCGTCCAGCATTGGTCCTTTACCTATGGGGTGGACCTTTCTGGATGTGCTTTTCTCAGTGTGGCTACAAACACGACCGCGATTCTGCACCTCAGGTTCATGCTGCATTTGTCTCTGTAGATCGGACAAGATCTGCAGTAGGACTGCATTAATTTCGGTTTTCTTTTCTTGTTCTTTCATCATCCTTTCATTATCGGCCTTGCAGCTTTGCAATTCGACCATGAGACTCCTCACAGTCTCAGCTAGGTCTAGAGGGGTTCCTATTGCTCTTCTCTCATCAGACTCCTCGTCTCTGTTGTGGGAGCCTTCTCTCACTTCTTGGTGAGTCACCATACTCTGCGTCTGTGGATTCCCGCGGTTGATCGTCCGCTTGAGTGAAAAGTCAAACGCTGACTATTAGTCAAGAGTTAAATTCATTTTTATAAATGGCACATAAATTCATAACTCTTTCACATGCACACACAGTCGCGTTTTCATTTTCCAGGTTCTTAATCCTGGGTAAGATAGTTAAGTCAGGGGTTACTCCTCATAGGAGTGTTTCGAACGAAGTTTATGCGCGACTGGTGCATGATCCCAATCAGGCCGAGTGTTGTAACCATGCTCTGATACCACTTTGTAATACACCCACTACCTATAATCAAAATTTTTCGTTTTTTTCTCAACAATGAGAATCCCCGATTCACAGGTCTTCTATTTACCTACTCGACTCTCTGTACATAACCGTGGTCTTATGTTCCTTTCCGTCGAGATTTATGTTTTCAACCATCCCGACTCGCTTAAATGCCAGTTAGCCTCCTAGGCTAAGCTCTTGGTTGCATGGCCTCCTCTATATGACCATGGTCATAACTACCATCAGGGCTACGGGGTTTCTAATGTCAAACTTCATCCCGAGGTCTCCCCTTTACCACTGGGAGATCAACTGAATCTCGCTATCTCACAAGTTCGTGAATCAAAGCCCCCAACTCTTCCCTTGACGGTTCTTCCTTACTCGCAACCTCGCAACCTCGTAACCTCGCTGGTTGACCTGTCGAGCTTTCACCCTCCTATTCCGTGAAACCCCGAGATGCGAGAATTCAACGGAGTGTCGACTCCTATCTCTAGGCAACGCGTGTCCACCCGACGACCACGCGGGTCCCACCTTATGGCTCTGCCACGCGTCCACATGAACCTTGGCACTCGGCACTTCGCGACTTCTGATGTCGAAAGTGGCTCCACTCAACCTCCGAACCCCCGAGTGCGCGATAGGCGATAGGGTTCCCGATCCAACGATCCTGCTACGACCCAGATCTAATGGCTCTCCCTCCTTCCTCCCTCCTCTCGTCTTCACGACTTGGAGTAACCAATGTTTGGGATTTCACCTTGTGAACTTCCGAGTTCACGAGATCTCTTGATCTCTACCACCTTTCCTCCTCAGATGGACAACTCCTAGTCCTCTCGCCACTTCGTCGCTTCGTGTCCTCGTGCCTCGCGACTTTTAACACCAATTACTTGGACGTTCACCCTGTGAACTCCCGAGTTCATGAGATATCTCGATCTCTGCCACCTGTCCTCCTCAAATGGATGGCCCCTAGTCCTCTCGTGGCTTCACCACTCGCGACTTGGAGCGTCCAATTTTTTTGGACTCCTACCCTGTGAACCTCCGAGCTCATGAGATCACCGGATCTCTGCCACCTGTCCTCCTCAGATGGACGACTCTGATCCTCTCGTGGCTTCGCCACTCGTGACTTGGAGCGTCCAATATTTGGACTCCTACCCCGCGAACCTCCGAGCTCATGAGATCACCGGATCTCTATCACTTGTCCTCCTTAGATGGACGACTCTGATCCTCTCATGGCTTCGCCACTCGCGACTTGGAGCGTCCTATATTTGGAATCCTTCCCCATGAACCTCTGAGCTCATGAGACCACCGGATCTCTGCCACTTGTCCTCCTCGGATGGACGGCTATGATCCTCTCGTGGCTTCGCCACTCACGAATTGGAGCGTCCAATCTTTGGACTCCTACCCCGCGAACCTCCAAGCTCATGAGACCACCGGATCTCTGCCACCTATCCTCCTTGGATGGACGACTCTGATCCTCTCGTGGCTTCGCCACTCGCGACTTGGAGCGTCCAATCTTTGGACTCCTACCCCGCGAACCTCCAAGCTCATGAGACCACCGGATCTTTTCCACCTGTCCTCCTCGGATGGACGGCTCTGATCCTATCGTGGCTTCGCCCCTATTCACGAGGCTTAACCCTTGTCTATCTCCCTATAGATCTAACGACTGTCGGGTTCCCTAGCTAGGATCTGATGGTTCAAGTCGGTCCCGATGCCGTGCCCTTTCCTACTTCTCTTTGGACGTGGGAAAACCAATGGTCCCGGTGTTCTCATGGAGTCTGGGGATCTACGATTCATCTTTCCTCTCTATTCACGAAGATAGAGGGAAAAGGTTTAATGGCACTTAACGCCTTCATTTATTTCCTTGATTCAATGATCGTGAATGACCGCATACTCTCCAACAAGGTATCATCCGTTGATCAATACTTATCCCTACGCTGCTACTTTGAGATTTAAGAGGGTTGTTCCCCTTTATACGGGGTTGTTAAGAATTGTGCGTTCAAGCCCCTCTTCTGGGGAATCTCTATGAAGAGATCTGTACCGGGTATCCCTGAGACAGATAAGGGAAGCAACTTCCCGAGAATGGGCTGGGAACCTAACTTAGTTCAATCTAGGCATAAATACAATTGCTTCATCCACTCACATCATGCGTGGTTTCCTCTGTTATGAGCATATATCTATTCATTCTCATCAAACACTACACAGACATTATTACACAGAAATCATTCATAATTTGACAGTTCTATGAGCATATATATGCATATACAAGTCTATGAACTTCAAGAGGCAATATATATATATATATATATATATATAACACTTATCAGAAATAACACCTGAAGTGGGTGCGACTACTGAGAGGGGTGCTTGTTTCCACCCAACCGTAGGCTCAATGACTCCCAAAGGATTTACCACTAGCCACCCCTGAGCTGAGACCATGATGCTCTAAGACTACGTCTCTCTGTCTGCCAGTGACCAGGAGCGAAGGTTGCAATCCTTCCTCTCTGCTATCACTCACTCTGCGTAAAAAATGCCAGAGTTCTCCTCACGTCTGCCCTTTCAATCTTCTCTACCATATGCCTTATCCTCTCACGAGGTTGCGTGTGGCACAATTACCCTCGCGCCGATCAGGCCTGATGGCTCTACGGATGGGTGGTTCACCATCCCATCCCTCATCAAGCCACCCACCTACCAGCTTGCGAGGCATTGAATTTCAGGGCCAGCGAGCCACTTTTG
Organism: Picea engelmannii; assembly: GCA_009831015.1. Lineage (NCBI taxonomy): Eukaryota > Viridiplantae > Streptophyta > Pinopsida > Pinales > Pinaceae > Picea > Picea engelmannii. Next base: position 3,668 of record ML853386.1, read on the forward strand.
GTTCTTCAGGCCAGTGGAGTCCAAATATGGTATTTTATTCTCGGTGGAAGTTAACGCCACCTTTTCAGGTGCCTTCCACCGCCATCGTGGTCTCTTTTCTGCACATCCCCTCTCAAAAGTCCTGCAATAAATTCAAATTATTATTCACATTCATTGACCTCTTCCTGTAGGTCCATTTACATGACATGTTCATACTTATGAGTTTTCCAGTCCTTGGCTAGTCCAGTTATATTTACAATCTGGGGGAAACAGGGTGTTACACAACCCCTCAGAAGTTGTTCTTTTCATTAATTTCGATAACTAGTGCTTTGTTCAGTAAGAAGCAATGCAACATTTGGATTTAGGGGTCCAATTTATGAAACCATGCCTCAGGAGTGGATGGAAAATGTGGCCACCTATTCCATGACTAAACTAGCATGCAAAATCTCATGGAGCTAAAAAATGCTACTCCATTAGGTTTTATGCCCAGAGGAGGAATTGCCAAGAGTCCCCAAAATGGTTTGGGATGTGACTTCCAACTGGGCATAAAACAAAAAACGAGACTCACATTGAGGAACCGTCGACTCCAATGGATTCCTGGGATAGGATTTCAACTAGAGTACCCCTCTCTCCTAGGTGCCATGCCACGAAAGATTCTTTACTCATTGATTTCGAGAACTAGTGTTTTGCTCAATTTGAAGCAAACCAACATTTGGATTAAGGGGTCCAATTTATGAAACCATGCCTCGGGAGAGGATGGAAAATATAGTCACCTAATCCATGCCTAAACAATCTTGCAGCATCTCAAATAAATAAAAAATGTTTCTTCGTTAGTCTTTTATGCCCTGAGAGGGAATTGGCTAAGAGTCCCTGAAATGGTTTGGGATGCGACTTGCAACTGGGCATAAAATGAAAACTGAGACTCAGATTGAGGAACTGTCATCTATGTTGGATTCCTGGCATAGGATTTTAGTTATATCACTCCTCACTCCCGATTCCAACCCCTTGGAAGTTATTTTTTTCATCGATTTCATTAACTAGTGCTTTACTTAGTAAGAAGCAATGCAACATTTGGATTTAGGGGTCCAATTTACGAAACCATGCCTAAGGAGCGTATGGGAAATGTGGTCACCTAGTCCATGCCTAAACAAGCGTGCAAAATCTCATGTAGCTCAAAAATGCTGCTCCGTTAGGCTTTTATGCCCTAAGGATGAATTGCCAAGAGTCCCCGAAATGGTTTGGGATGTGACTAGAAACTGGGCATAAAATGAAAATCGAGACTCGGATTGAGGAACCATCGACTCTGATGGATTCCTGGCATAGGATTTCACCTAAATCACCCCTCACTCCTATTTCCAACCCCTCGGAAGTAGTTTTTTTCATCGCTTTTGATAACTAGTGCTTTTGTCAGTAAGAAGCAATGAAACATTTGGATTTAGGGGCCAATTTAAGAAACAATGCCTTGGGAGTGGATGGATAATTTGGTCACCTAGTCCATGCCTAAACAATCTTGCAGCGTCTCACGGAACTCAAAAATGTTGCTCCGTTAGTATTTTATGGCCTGAGCGGGAATTGACCAAGAGTCCCCGAAATGGTTTGGGATGCAACTTGCAACTGGGCATAAAACAAAAACCGAGCATAGGATTTTAGCTAGAGCACCCCTCGCTCCTGGTTCCAACCCCTCGGAAGTTGTTTTTTTCATCGATTTCAATAACTAGTACTTTTCTAAGTAAGAAGCAATGAAACATTTGAATTTAGGGGTTCAATTTACGAAACCATGCCTCAGGAGCGGATGGACAATGTGGTCACCTAGTCCATGCCTAAAAAAGCATGCAGAATCTCATGGAGCTGAAAAATGATGCTCTGTTAGGCTTTATGCCCAGAGGAGGAATTTCCAATAGTCCCCGAAATGGTTTGGGATGCGACTTCCAAATGGGAATAAAATGAAAACCGAGACTCAGATTGAGGAACTGTCGACTCCGATGGATTCCTGGGATAGGATTTCAGCTAGAGCACCCCTCTCTCCTGGGTGCCATGACACAGAAGTTGCTTTACTCATTGATTTCGAGAACTAGTGTTTTGCTCAGTTTGAAGCAAACCGATATTTGGATTTAGGGGTCTAATTTATGGAACCATGCCTCGGGAGCGGATGGAAAATATGGTCACCTAGTCCATGCCTAAAAAATCTTGCAGCATATCACGAAACTAAAAAATGTTGCTTCGTTAGTCTTTTATGCCCTAAGCGGGAATTGGCCAAGAGTCCACGAAATGGTTTGGGATGCGACTTGCAACTGGTCATAAAAAGAAAAACGAGACTCAGATTGAGGAACCGTCATCTCTGTTGGATTCCTGGCATAGGATTTTAGCTAGAGCACCCCTCACTCCCGGTTCCAACCCCTCGGAAGTTGTTGTTTTCATCGATTTTGATAACTAGTGCTTTGCTCAGTAAGAAGCAATGCAACATTTGGATTTAGGGGTCCAATTTACAAAACCATGCTTCAGGAGCCAAGGGAAAATGTGGTCACCTATTCCATGCCTAAACAAGCTTGCAAAATCTCATGGAGCTCAAAAATGCTGCTCCGTTAGGCTTTTATGCCCGGAGGAGGAATTGGCCAAGAGTCCCCAAAATAGTTTGGGATGCGACTTGCAAATGGGCATAAAACGAAAAATGAGACTCAGATTGAGGAACCGTCGACTCCGATGAATTCCTGATATAGGATTTTAGCTAGAGCACCCCTCACTCCCAGTTCCAACCCCTTGGAAGTAGTTTTTTTATCGATTTTGATAACTAGTGCTTTGCTTAGTAAGAAGCAATGCAACATTTGGATTTAGGGGCCAATTTATGAAACCATGCCTCGGGAGTGGATGGATAATTTGGTCACCTAGTCCATGCCTAAAAAAGCTTGTATGATCTCACGAAACTCAAAAATGTTGCCCCATTAGTCTTTTATGCCCTGAGCGGGAATTGGCCAAGAGTCCCTGAAATGGTTTGGGATGGGTCTTGAAACTGGGAATAAAATGAAAAATGAGACTCGGATTGAGGAACCGTCATCTCTGTTGGATTCCTGGCATAGTATTTTAGCTAGAGCACCCCTCACTCCCGGTTCCAACCCCTCGGAAGTTATTTTTTTCATCGATTTTGATAACTAGTGCTTTGCTCAGTAAGAAGCAATGCAACATTTGGATCACTCCCAGACCTCTTCATGAAAGATTGTGAATCTATGGTGCATGTACAAATATTTGAGATGTGGGTTTATGATAATATTTTGAATTTTCCAATAACATTCTCCATTGAACTTGTGTAAACCATTCCATTTTGTGTTTGTTTCACTAAGTGTAAAGAAAAATGTCGGAGAAATATAAGACGTAAGTTAGGTATGAGCTATTTGTTACCTCTTTATTACCTTTTATTTTAATTGTATCCATATTTTGTATTGATAAAATGAGGAATTAACCTGAAACTAATTCCATTGGACACAAACTAAATCCTAAGGCCAACTAAGGAGAAAAAACAACACTCTCTAATTAATCTAGGAGTCAAGCATGCAAGCAAACCTTCTCACAAAGAAGTGCTAGTTGGTGATGGAATCCAACATCGCTGAATCGATGCGTGAAGGGGATGAGTTTCTATGGGTGGGGAAGTTACATTGACAACCTGCTTAATGAACTAATGCCCTGGTGCAAGTTACCTCACCGAGCAATGGGCAACCCTCCAAGGAGTCCGAGTGAGCCTAGCCAACATTGATCCCAAGTACAACACCACCTTCACTGTGCTGTCACCTTGTGTAGGAAGTTTAAAATATTATGGTCTCTATGGTGCTACATACTATACCAAAGCAAAGGGGGGACAGTCGATAGTCGACACCAATACCAACAAAGCAGGGTTGATTACTCTGAGGGTCCCAATGCGACCTCGTGATTGACCCTTGTGTTAGAAGGGCTTCCCAAAGTCAGTGATATAGAAACTGGATTTCACTCCCCAACTCAAGGCTTTATGTTTTTTTAGAAGCTTTGGAAAGTTATTCTCACAATCCTATTCCAAATCTCTACACCTAAGCTAACATGGGTTTGAAGAGCCCTAGAAAAGTTGCTAGATAAATTTTAATTAGCGCTTGATTTTAGGTTGTTGTTACTCACAGGAGTGGTCGTGAAACTGGTGGCATTTTGACTCGACTCTTTAAACCATGCAAGAGGAAAATGAAATGCAAGAAATTCAAATTCGATGAAAACTAGCTATGGGAAGGAGAAAGAGGTTTTAAGCAAAGAAATAATTTCTTGATAGATTACTACGTGTGCAGTACTGCAAAATGACCCAAATTTTAAAAATACCATGCAAATGTCATAGTTCACTTAGTACACCTATACAACATTGAATCAAATGTCATCATTTCTAACATAGTAAACTTTTGTGATTATAGATACCACCATACACATATTAAATACTCATAAGGATCACGGGGGCTTCACCTTGTTGACAAAGAACTTATCACATAATTCATTCATAAAGGGGGGTTTTAAATTATGACCCCACATGTTGTGAATATATGTTGTGCGTAAAACGCTAAAAATAACAATGTAATAAATAAAAAATGATACAAATCCTTGTTTCATAAGAGTAATGTCACATAAGGATTTCAAAGCAAGATACAACATTCATTTGCATGATCTATTTTCCTATTCATGCCCCCCTTCATTGGACCAAAAGAAAACACGATTCAAAAATCCATCCTCTCCTCTTTTTAAGAAAACATGATTCAAATACATCCTCTCCTCTTTTTATTCCTTGCAAAGCAAGGACTATAATAATCACCTCATGCAAATGATTCATATAGAACATGTAACAAAAAAATATTTAAGTTATGGTAAAGTTATAGAATTTTGTATTTTCCGCCATATTAATTTTATCTTGAGTTGTACAAATTGTGTAGTTTTTAGTCTTCTCTAAATAAGATGGTCTCTATCCCTATGGCCATTGATGGTCTCTCTTGAGATGGTCCCCACAATCTAAGGAATACCAAGAAAAAAATAGGTTGCATTTGTCAAGATAATACCCACAATACAATTTAATGTTAGGACAATGAAAGAAAAAAGCCAAAATATTAGACAATATATCACATACAAACAATAAACAAGAATTAGGTTGCAAAGGGTGAAGAGGGGTTGGTGACTATATAAGAAGTGGCTATGGTGAAAGAAGAAGAGGTCGAGGTGGTCGACATGGAGGATAAGGTGGATATTAAGAAGGTTTTGTTTTAGCTATATTGGGAGCAAGAAAAGGGAAGGATGCACTCTTGTGAAAACCCCCTCAAATAAAACCTGGGACGAAAGAAAACAATATGTACTCATATTTGACAAGCCAAAAATAATATGTTAATGAATCCATATAAATTTTAAGAAAATTGGATAAAGAAGAATAATTTCAAGGCTCTAGATGAATTTTTGGATCCATCAAGTGAGGAAGAATACATAGAAAGGATGATAGATTTTATGACTATATTGGATGCATCTTGTTGTCATTGGATGTGAAGAATGCTACATGTTAGTTACCTTAATTTACCACCTCATCACTTGGTCAATGTGTCATGCCACCATTGGATGTGAAGAATGCCAAATTTCAACTATCCTTGTTGCCACCTCATCATCTAGTCCCTGTGTCAAGTTGTCATTAGATGTGAAGAAGGATTAAGGGGTGAAGATGGGTGGATTAGTTAGCTCTTATTACCACTTGGTCCACACATCATGTTTTCATTGGATGTGAAGAATTCCACTTGTTATTTAGACATGGTTTCCACCTCATCACTTGGTCCATGTGTCACATCATCATTGGATGTGAGGAATTCCACATATTAGTTAGCCTAGGCTACCCCCTCATCACCTAGTCCATTTGTCATGTTGTCATTAAATGTGAAGAAGGGTGTAGGGAAAAAGATGGATGAGATGGATGGATCATGGTGGATGATCTCTAAGGTGGACGACCATGTGCATGGTTGATGATATCTAATACAAAAAATGATTTTTATAATGTTGGTCTATAACTTCCTATATTTTATTGTATAGATTTTATTTTAGGATTGCCTTAATAAGTGGACAAACTCAACCTTTATGGTAAGTCTATTTTTTTATGAGGCAAAATTTTGCCTCCAATCTACTCATTTTCTCGAAATTCTAACGATGTGGTTTATCTCAAAATGAGCCGAAACTCTTAATAAAAAATTTCAATAATCAAAATTCCCATGTCTTTACCTATGTTTGAAATCAACAATAAGACTTACGAAAAGTCTTAGATTATAAATTCCATTTCCAATAGCTCATCTAGTGAACTGTTTACCTTTTGACCTTATTTTTCTTTCAACATTTGTTTGAAAGATTACTTGTCTTGCCACAATGATGATGAGTCCAAAATATGGTGCACTTTTGACAAAATTATGAAGCATAAAAATATGTTTTTTTTGTGCTATATATAGAATTATATGGTCTATTACCCCTCATTTTGGTATAGGGTAACAACCCTAGTGAATTTATTCACTAGCCTTTGGATTTTTTATCAGTTGTAGACAACTGAGAAACCTACTTGGTTCCACGTATCTTGTTGAGGTAGAGGATTTCATGGCATATTTGTTGAACGATGATGAAATAATTGATGTTGCATGGTGTCTTGTTGAGTTTGGGCATGGAATTAGTTTCATTCATATGTTTGGGCATCTTCACATTTCCCAATGTAATTCACATTTATCGAGGTAATTCATGATTCCCAAAGTATTGATACAAATTGTTTTTGGATATTCTTGGTTAACCAAAGCTTCTCATGCCTTGGCACATTCCAAATTTATGAAAGCTCACCTTATTAACTTATTTTGAGACATCTGTCACATCAATTGATGAGATGTCCACCTTGGAGTTTTCATGAAGGTTTCATTTGGCATGTGTGGGTTTGTTCAACCATCCACTAAACTGGAGAGGACATTGGAATGATTTAAGGAGGGTGTTTACACCTTGTTGGCTTCACATTTGAAATATTAGAGTTGATTTAGAGGAGGTTGCCCATTGTTTAGGGTTACATTCATCACTTGTGAAGCCTTCTTCACCTTGAAGAGCCATGTGTCCACTTGGAAGGGGATTGTGAGTCCTTTTTTACATGTTTGATTAAGATTTGTACACATTAACACAAAACTTATGGAGCCTATTTGGAGGGGCCACCCCCTCTTAAAGGGTTTTTCCTTTTGGTTCTAATATAATCCCTAATCCTTGAATAAAATAATCCCATTCTTAAGAGGGTTTCCTCTTGACCTCATCGACCATTTAATTCATCTCGAATCCATTTCCCTAGATGGATCTAGAATTGATATAAGCTTCCTTCCATCACCTATATTTAAAACCCAAAAACTCCATTTTACTAAGATTTGAAGAAATACATATATTACAAAATTAAGTTTTAGTACTTAGAAATCATACAAAATGGATGCCAAGCAATCAGATTAAAAGTCCAACGTTCATATTTGTTGCGAATTACTAGAGAAAGAAAAGAACAAGGTTAAGTTC
>ML853387.1:9892-29653 GCA_009831015.1 Picea engelmannii
TATATATATATATCAGTCAAGTCATAATATCAATATATATATATATAGTTATTATTTATATTATTATTTATTTATATTTCAAATTATTATTTTTATTAATTTTATTTTTAAATAAAATAAAATGTATTTAAAAAAATAATATTTTGATATATGTGATTGTTAATTTGTTTATTTAAATAAGAAAATATATATATTTATAAAAATATAATACATTTGGCATAATCTCTTAAGGTATTTTTTATACTTTTTATTTTGATTAAAATTATATGTGAAAAAAAAAAATGTATACATAAATATTGAAACATGATTGTTCTAGAGTGTTAGGTGATATTTTTTCCTTCCTATATTATTTTATTTTGAAATGATTGAAAAGTAGTTAGGGATAGATTATAATAAGACAATGTAATTTTACTTTTTGTGCTTATGTTTTTATCACTTTGATTTAATCTAAATTTATTTTAATGTGTAATTGATTGAAAAGTAGTTAGGGGTAGCTTATAATAAGACAATGTGTTTTTTTCTTTTCGTGTTTATGTTTTTATGATTTTGATTTAATTGAAAATTATTTTATGAGGTAATGTAATTTTTAAAAATTTTATTATATTTTTTTCATATTTTTATAATATAAAACATGTTTTTTTGAAATTTTTTTAATAGAAGAGTCAAGAATATTTTTGCAAATGTTAATAATTATTATTAATGAAGATATTTTTTTCAATATCTTTGTGTTCTCTTATTTTAATTTATTTTTTAATTTAATTGAAAATTAATTTTTATAAATTTTAATTTGATTCGAATAAAAACGATTTTTAGAGTATTATAAAATAATGTAATTTTTTATTTTTATTATTATATATTTTATGATTATATATGAAATAAGTACATTGTATAAATTTCCCGGATGGGGTGACACCTGGAGATTGTATGTTACATAATGTATTGGTAAGAAGGGCAATTAAAGCCCTTCCTCGCCCGGATGGGGTGACACCTGGAGATTGTATGTTACATAGTGTATTGGTAAGAAGGGTAATTAAAGCCCTTCCCCGCCAACATCCTTCTCAGATCACTCGAAATTCTTAGCATTACTCCATCTAGAGCCTAGTGCGTGGGGATAGTTCAACAACTCTAATGGTGCTTCAAGTTTGGCCCACTAGTACTGGTGCGATTCATCTTGCCTGTAACACTCTAGCATTCATGGCTTCCTTAGCCGTCATCTCACTCATCATCATGCAGGTATTTCCCCGATGTTGTCCTTGTCTCTGGATTTTGTCCTTAGTCTCTCATTCTCCCCTGGCTATTAAGATTTGGGTTTCCTAGGCCTCTGTAATTTTCCTTTATTCCATCCCAAGCATTTATGTCCTTTCCAGTGTGAATTATTCCCTCCACGAGCTCATCTTCACCATGCCTCATGAGAGAGGCAAATCCAAGCGTGGGACGACCTATTACAGTCAAGTAGGTAGGCAAGGGTGTAGTGTACCTACTGCTCTCTCTCTGATTCCAGGAAGCATCTCAGCCCCATTTCCACACTCTTATCAAAACTAGGGCATTGATGCCCAAGAAGAGCTTTACTCGCCTATTTTAGTGCCAACCTATGGAGGATGCACACTGGAGGTGGAGATTCCTCCTCACTGGGATGAGATTCCTCATAACTTGCAGGATACCGTCAGTGAACAAATGACACAAAAAAGCATCAAAATCCCATTGAATTCATGGGAGCTGGTCATGACAGGTTATCTGGTAGAATAGGAATTTCCTCCTCTGATGTTGGATTGCTGCAAAAATTCCATCAACCCCAACGTGGAAGACCCACAGATCAAATGGGGCAAATTATGGAATGAGGAGGACAACCATGACCCACCCAGTAGGGAATTACCCAAAAAAGTGTCAATGGAACCGACTCTCGACAACTACGACCCACCCAACTCATGTAGGCTCATGGAGGATCATTTGGCCCTCATTTTTTAGATTAAGAGGGGCTTGGCCGAGAAGCTACACAACTAGAGCATCCTCAGCAAGAACTTGGATATTTTGTCTGATTCCTTGTCAAGAAATCATGTGAAAAGACATTGCTCGACATGCTACCAACCATACACCTTCATAGTTCACCAGGAAGGGCCCTCGGGTTCGCCTCATGTATAGTTTTTTTACTGTTAATTTTTTGGTCTTAGCTACAATTTTTTTTGCTATCATTAAACTCTGGTTCACTAGCTAGTCATTGAGCAATGTCGATCTTCTATTCTGGTTTCCATGCATGTGGCAGAATAGGTGGCAAGCTATTATGGTTTCAGACATGTGTTTCTTTCTAGTCTATGCACAGAGCCAACCACATGTTCTATGATGCAGGAGCATCATCATCAAAGTGCAAGTGGAGGACAACTCAATGCCCTAACATGCATTTTGAAGTGCTTTTGAATTTTAAATATGGCATGTCACGAAGTATATTGGAAAGATTGTAATTAAAGAAGATCTTAAATGTTTAGGATTTGAACCATTGCATGAGATCGATGGGGATTGCAATTTTCTTTAATGTAGTTAATTGCAGTATAAATCTGAATCATTCACTCTTATCTATCTGTACCGATCATTTATTGTAATAAACTGTAGTAGTTGAAGCTTTTAATTTGATAGGATAACACTAAGTTAGTCGGAGAAAAAGCGCTCTAGGAGTCTTTTTGTGTAACTATATTTATTATTGCCTAGAAGAGGCTACTGAAAGTTATTTTGAAGTTGTTATTTTTGAAGCTTATTAGAGTTGTATGAGCCCATGCACATTTCATTTTGAATGAATATAACAAAGAATCATTGATCCAAATTTGTGGTGTTGTTGTTACAGTGTCTATCTGAATGAATGAATGGTAGGATTTATGTTTAATTTAAATTCTCTGTTATTACTTGTTCTTATGTTATGAATACATTTCATGGTTGAATATATGAACATGTGAGGATTAGATAAGTTTCATTTTTTTCTCTTCTTCGAGCCCGTGTAAGGAGTGCTTAGTGTTCGCAAGATGTGCGTTGATAGAGTCTAGTTCGACTTAGAAGCTTAGAAGAGATAACATGAAGATTGTATTTGAAAGGAGTGCAAAGTGTCCACAAGGTGTGCATTGAGAGAGTCTGTTTTGAATCAGAAGTTTAGGAGAGGTAACTTGAAGCTTTGTTTGCATGGAAGTGCAAAGGACCTTGCAAGGTGTGCGTAGGAAGAAACAGACTTAATGTCGTATTGTTCAAGAGGAACAATTAAGTCGTGTAAAGAGTTGTTGCGAGGAGTGCATAGTCACCCAAAACGGGGTCAAGTTGAAAACAAACCTATTTGCAAGGTGTGCACAGGGTCAATATTTGGCTAAGTGTCGAAGAAACATTCTGAGAAGTTCAAAGTTTGGGGAAGAAAAAGCTCAGAAGAGATAGAGACGAAGATTCTTCAGTAGGGAGGAGCCCACTGAAAGTTTCCAAATCAACGAGCGAGTTCCATTCAAAGGAATCGTGATCTTTCCAGACTGCGATATCTAGGGAAGTTGCGCGGAGGATAACCTTAGATTCCTTTAGAAATTCACGTATTCAAAGTTTTAGAGGTGTTCAAAGAGTGGGATCACCGAAGTCCCAAAGCTGCGAAGTAATTTCTAGTCGTCGGTATCGAGGAAGATACATGGCAATAAATCAGAGAGTCTGGGATAAAATGCTTCAGGAGATTGGCGTGGAGCAAAGGAAATTTCTACCAAAGTCCTGAAGAAGAGAAGTAAATATGGACTATTGGATCCAGAAGGGTACGCGGCGGAGATCCGCGTACTCCGGGGGAAAGCACTTCGACGAAAAGTCAGTGTGGATTGAGAAAAACTCTTGAATCCCAAAGTAGGAAAGTAAATTGTGGTTGTCAATCTGAGGAGGATACGTGTCATCATATCATGGATTCTAGGAGCATGCGATTCAGGAAAAGAGAAAGGAGGAAGTGGAGTCGTTGAGAAAAATTCGTCCGAAGCTCCAAAAGGTAAGAAGAAAATCCTAGATGTTTGTTGCTTGGACACTTGATGCTAGATACATCACTTCGGTGATAGGACACTTTGAAAAAAATGAAGTGTAAGTTCACGAAGGTATAAAGTCCCGAAGGCTGAAATCAATAGGATTCATTGATCAACATAGGGACACGTGGAGCATGGAGATTTTCTCTAGATAAAAGTCACTTCAGAGGAATTGAAGTGTGAAGGCATGAGAACTCCCGAAGGTCAGAGCATCGAAGTTCATCAAATCCATCTACTGGAAAGGGACATGTGGTGCAATATCTATCACTCCGGAGGAATGACACTACGGGAGAAAGAGGTCAAAGGAGCGTTGACCGAAAGTCTCCCTAAGGGGAAATCAAAGGACAATCTCGACCATCGATCGAGCTGAGCACATGGCATTCAATCCGTATCTCCGGGTATGAATAACTTCGGGGAAAAAAGGAGTTTGGAACACTTGTAACTCCTGAAGGTCGGAGTCCCAAAGTGGATCACAGTCGTTGGCTGTCAGAGGAGCGTGGGTCGTAGATCTAGTCCGGGTGATTTCACCGATCCAGACTTCGAGGAAAAAGGAGTCAGCTGCATCAAAAATCACCAAAGCCAAAAGTCGCAAAGGGGGATAAATAGAGGTCATATTCCCTAGTGATAAGGAATAAGGGCCTATAAGAGGGGCTAGCACTTGCCATTTAAATTTATCAGAGGAGTCAGGAAAAATTTTGTGCAGGTGAATTGAACCTACATGGGTAGCAACAAGGGGTCTGTGTAAAATAATTTTTGGGCCTATTAGAGGCCAAAGAGATGACTTGTGTAACACCCTGTTTCCTCCAGTCTGTAAAAATAACTATATTGGCCAAGAACTATGGCAAAATCAAAGATGTGAATGTTTGATTTGACGGACCTTTGTATAAAAGGTCAATGAATGTAAATTATGTTATGAATATGTGTTGCATGATTGCTAGGAGAGGGATGTACTAAAAGAGGCCATGATGGCTAATGAGAGGTGGTGGAAGGGACCTGGAATGGTTGCGTTAACTTCCACTGAGCCAATATCATACTGGTTTTAACTTTCTCAAAGACCAAAGAAACTCTCTGACCCTGGAATGGATTTTCCGTCAGATTGGTCGGTGGGGAGGCCCCTTAAGAGTTAATGAGGGGATGGGGGTGAACCGCCCATCCGTAAAATATCCCAGACCTGACCATGGATGGGGAAATTCGTGCCACACACAATCTTGTAGAGAAAATGAAAGAGAGGAGGTGTGGTAAAGGGTAGAGGAGAGAGCGTGTGCGATGAGGATCGCGGAAGAGAATTGGAGAAACTTTGGAAAACACAGGGAGTTCTGAACATAGGAGAAGGAGAGTAACCTTTATCATGGATTATTTTTTTGTATCAGGAGAAGGAGAGTAGCCTTCATCCTTGACTTCTGTTGAGATGGAAGTAGGAGACTGAATCTCAAAGCATCGCAGTCTAGCTCGGGGGTGGCTAGTGGTAAATCCGTTTGGATTCACTGAGCCTACGATTGGGTGGAAATGAGCATCCCTCTCAGTAGTTGCATCACATCTGGTGGATCAGATAAGTGTTTTATACCTTGTATTTCGAATTGAATATCATGAACACATGCTTATGTTTATATGCCCATAATAATTTCTGTGTGGAATGATTGCTTGATGTTTTAGACTGGAAATAATGGATGCATGTGTATGCTTACATGCCATAGTTGGTTTCTATACAAATGATTAAGTCCGGGGCATGAGTTCTCTCCATCGAGAATCATCTTGTTTTCTTGATTCTCGTAATATTCTGGGAAGGATCCTCGAGAGTACTCTTCCTCGGGAATTACCCCATAAACCTTGGAACCGTACCGAACCTTTACCCAGAGACTCGACTAAGATTAGGGACGATTTCCCAAGAATTGTCTGAAGGTTCCTGCGGTCCGGGTCTAGAAACCTCATGCAATAAAGAGTAGCTCTCCAAGGTCTCGGAGTCGTGGGAGTTTGAATCTCTGAGAGGTTGAATTTCATGATTCAAGCTTAGAAGGGATAGCGAGTCCAATTATAGAAAGAGAATACCCTATCATTTGGTAGATGAATGGTTGGAATCTCTTTGGAAATACCCTAGATTTGTCAAGACCGATGGATCTAGAGAAGGAGCATAGGCATTAACACCTCAACCCATTCAACCTTCACAAGTAGCGATGGAATCCAAGGCCGTAGATCCAAGGATCTGACAGATCTCTATTGATCGTCGATCTTAGCCTTTGCACAGGCAGTAGAGTAGCATTTCACTAACTCGGGACTTGGACTGGTCAAGGGTAGGACTGCATGAACTCACGATTCGTGAAATCGCAACATGATCGTGGTCATTGGATCCAAGCCACGGGAGAACCCTTGGATCAGAACCTCTATATGGTATCGCATATCGGGGGTTCTAAGGTTGAAAGAATCTCCTTTCGACTGCAGAAGTCACGAAGTGCCAAGCATCGAGGGCTCGTGTGAACACGTGGCACACCCGTTAGGTGGGGACCACTTGGTTGACAGGTGGCGTAACCACAAGCGCCCAGACAAAGGTGGGAGTGGGTGACAGGTGGTGGACACATGTTGCCTGAGAAAGAGTCAACCCATTGTTGACTTATCGTGGTTCAGGGTTTTACAGGATGAAGAAGTTTCCCCTTGATCGCTAAGGTCGCGAAACACCGAGAGATGAGGTCTCGTGTGACGGGAAGCACTGACAGGGCTCGTAAGGAGAGTGCAGCGAAGGAGACAAGTGGTGTGTATGCGTCGCTTGGTAGAGTCCACGTAACGTTGACCTCTTGCATCTCGGGGATTCACAAAGGAGGAGCACGAGGGCTCAACACTCCAACTAGCAAAGTCACGAGTTGCGAGTAGTGCTAGTGTTTATCCTAGCCTACAGTTATATGTAGGAGGCACTAGGGAGGAGGGAGCCATACCCGTATCGCATCTCGGGTATCAGTGTTTGGTGAAAAAGGAGTTGAGAGCCTTGACTCCCAACTCACGAATTGTGAAAGGCGCTTGTGCTAAGGCCAGGTTGTGGTCACTTGGAGGAGGATAAGGGAAGGGATGGGCTACGCTAGGCCCCATAGAAATTCGAGGATTTTGTCCCTCGAAGGAAAGGACAAAAAAAAAAATTTAGGTTGTCGTAGTGGGTGTGTGACAACTTGGCTCAATGTTTTGAAGGTCCTTGATCGGGAGGTCACATAACTTCGAGAAGAGAAGGGGGGGCTGCATCAAGTGGTATCAGAGACAAATGATTATTTTGAAGCTCTATGTGAAAAAAAGTTCAACACCATGCTACCTAGAAGACGTGCAGAGCCACCTGTACCAAATCGAGCTATGGAAAGGGAGATGAGAGAATTCCGCACGATATTAGATGTTATGGAGAAATAATGAAGGAGAGAACCTGATGTTAGAGACATCAGTGATGAAGAGAGCAAAGAAAGGGAAGTTGAAGAAGCTATAGGAGAAGATATTGCAGAAGAACGCTTGTTGAAACATGTTGTCAAACTGTGAGCTAGAGAGAAAAAATAAATCCCGATGTACGAAGGAAACTTATATGTTGAATAATTGCTTGATTTGATACGAGAAATGGACAAGTACTTCGATTATGAAGCCGTTGATGAGGAGAAGAAATTGAAGCATGCTGACACCATATTGAAGGGACATGCAACACTGTGGTGGGATGAACTACAGGATGATAGAAGATGCAAAGGCAGGAAAAATATCAAGAACTGAGATAGAATGGTAGCCAAGATGAAAGGTAAATTCATACCCCAACATTACCATATAAATCTATTCATGAGGTTACAGGACCTGAGATAGAAGGGATTGACAGTAAAGGAGTACACATAGGAATTTTATAAGTTGAACATCAAGGCTGGACAAAGAGAAAAAGATGATGAAAAGGTTGTTAGGTATATTAATGTCCTGAGATATGAAATCAAGAATGAAATGAAGGATGAAATCAACATGATTATAGTAAGTATAGTGGAGGATGTTTATCAGATTGCACTGAAAGCAAAGGAGAAATTGTCCAAGAAACAGAGACAAGGAAGCAAAGGAAGAAGTCTAAATATAGGTAAAGGAATTTTCCTTGACAAACCACAGAAGCCCAAGGTTGAGTCTGGAAAACCACACAGTCACTCAGAAAGAGGAGGAAGTTCCCTAGGGAGACAATATGGTGGAAGAAATTATTTTCCTCGAGGAATAGGAAGAGGAAGAGGAGCAGAGGTGAAATGTTTTTTCTGTGGAGAAACATGACACATGTCTTGGGAATGCCCTGAGATAAAGAAAGAAGGAGGATGCGAAGCTCACATTTCGTAAGTGTAGAAGAGGAATTTTTAGGTAGAAGGTGTAGAAGATAGGAGATCTTGGATGATGAGGAAGGTTCTCTTGAAGCCTGAGAAATAAGTGGAAAAACCAGTGCAAAGGAACAGTTTGTTCAGAACTGCTTGCAAGACAAAATAAATAGTATGCAAGGTGATAATTGATAGTGGGAGCACTGATGACTTAGTTTCCACAGAAATGGTGGAGAAATTGGAGTTGGAGACAACTACACATCTGAGTCTGTATAGAGTCTCATGGTTGCAGAAAGGACACCAGGTAATGGTAACTAAACAATGCTTAGTTGAATTTAAGATAGGAGAATATAGAGATGAGATTTTGTGTGATGTAATTCCCATGGATGTATGTCATGTCTTGTTTGTGCGACCATGGTAGTTTGACATAAATGTCATTCATGATGGGAGAAAAAATACTTATACCTTGGAGAAAAATGGTAGGACACACATGTTATTACCTATAGAGGATACGAAAGTGAAGGAAGAAGACAACACAAGTACACTTCTCATGAGTGGGAAGGAACTCCTAAGTGAAGTCAAGAAGGAACAGGAGAAGCAATTTTATGTGGTGAGGAATCCTAAAGTCATCCTTACAAGTACTTCTATGGATGATCTTCCTGAAGAAATTCAAGAGATTTTGGAAAATTTTGTTGGCATAGTAGTGGTTGAGTTACCTAGCTCATTTCCACCCATCAGGAGTATTAGCCATCACATTGATCTCATACTAGGAGCGAGTTTTCCGAGAAAAGCATTGTACAGAATGAAACCTCAAGAGAATGAGGAGGTAAAGAAACAAGTCCAGGATTTGATGGACAAGTGTTTAGTCAAATAAATCTTGAGTCCATGCAAAGTACCAACTATGTTGAGTCCAAAGAAAGATGGAGAATGGAGAATGTGTACAGACTCAAGAGCCATAAAAAAAATCACCATGAGTTACGGATTATCTTTGCCCAGGATGGATGACTTAATGGATTTCTTGAGAAGAGAAAATTAGTTTTCAAAAATCGATCTGAAAAGTGGATATCACCAAATAAGGATGAGAGAAGGTGATGAATGGAAACCAACCTTCAAAACAAACAAACGGTTGTATGAGTGGCTTGTTATGCCATTTGGATTGACAAACGACCCAAGTAATTTTATGAGATTGTTGAATGAGGTATTAAAAGATTTTATTGGTAAGTTTGTGATTGTATATATGGATGATATATTAGTCTTCAGTAAAACTGAAGAAGAGCATTTGAGGCATTTAACATTAGTGATGAGAAGATTGCAGCGGGAGAATTTGTTGATAAATATGAAGAAATCCTCTTTTATGAAGACATAAATCATTTACTTGGGTCTTGTAATCTCTTCAAATGAATTGAAAATGGACCCAGAGAAGGTGAAAGAAATTAGAGAATGGCCATCTCTAGGGAGCATATTTGAGGTGAGAAGTTTCCATGGATTAGCAAGATTCTATCGGAAATTCATTAGAAATTTTAGTGGAATTTGTGAACCAATATTAGATATGGTGAAGAAGAGACACAAGTATTTTAATTGGATAGAAGAATATGAGAAAAGATTCGGAATATTAAAGGAAAATATAACATAACAACCGATTCTGGTCTTGCCATATTTTAGGAAGACGTTTAAAGTATGATGTGATGCTAGTGGAGTTGCAATTGGAGTAGTCTTGAGCCAAGACAGCAAACCTGTTGCATATTTTAGTGAGAAGATGAATGACACCAAGAGGAAGTACTCCACGTATGATAAATAATTTTATGCAATAATTCAAGCCTTAAAGAAATGGAGGCACTACCTTGTTCCAAAAAAAATTGTTTTGTACAATGATAATAAGGCTTTACAATTCATAACCAGACATGAGAAGTTAAATAAAATACATGTTAAGTGGATAGAGTTTATGAAAACTTTCACTTTTGTCATTAAACATATTTCTGGTAATGCTAACAAAGTTGTTGATGCATTGAGCAAGAGATTTCTTATTCTGCATGAATTTCAAGTGAAAGCCTTAGGGTTCGAACACCTTAAGGAGATGTATTGTGATGATCTGTATTTTAAAGAGGCATATGAAGCATGTGTGAATCATGTTCTCAGAGACAGAATTCAGTGGAAAAAGTATCTAATTCAGGATGGATTGTTGTTTAAAGGTAGCCAATTATGCATACCAAAGTGCTCGATGAGAGATAATCTGCTGAAGGAAAAACACTGTCAAGGACTAGTAGGACATTTTGGCCATGACAAGACATTTGCACAATTGAAAAAATCATACTATTGGCCAGGTATGAGAGAAGACATGAAGAAATTTGTAAACATATGTAAGATTTGCCAGTATTCAAAAGGAAAGAGACAAATCATTGGGTTGTATCAACCATTGCCTATTCCAGATAGGGCTTGGGATGCAATAAGCATGGATTCCATTTTGGGATTGCCAAGAAAACAAAGGGGAAGTGATTACATATTTTTTGTAGTTAATATATTCTCAAATATGGAACACTTTATCCCATTCCAGAAAACTAATGATGCAACCCACATTGCAAATTTGCTTTTCAAAGAAGTTGTGAGACTTCATGGGTTTCCCAAGAGTATTGTCTGAGACAGGGACACTAAATTTTTTGCTCATTTCTAGAGGACATTGTGGAAGAAAATGGGGACAAAACTGTCCTTTAGTTCAACATATCAACCTTAAACATATGGACAGACTAAGGTGGTAAATCAGAGTTTAGGAAATTTGTTGAGGAGTCTGGTCACTGAACATCATCGTCAGTGGGATTAGATTTTGTCACAAGCAGAATTTGCATACAATGACTCACCAAACAGAAGTATAGGAAAGATTCCATCCCAGATAGTGTATGGAATGAAGCCAAGAGGAGTATCAAAGTTGATATATTTGGAGCAGGATGAATTCATAAGTGTTGGAGAAGAAGACTTCATTGTAGAAATGAAGAAGCTTCATAATCACATCAAAGAGAAGTTGCAGGATAAAAACAAAGAATATAAATGCAGAGTTGATCATCATAGGAGAGAACTTCAATTTGAAGTGGGAGATCAAGTTCTATCACATCTCAAGAAGGAATGGTTCCCAAGGGGAACATATAAAAAACTAAAGTTGAAGAAGATAGGATCGTGCAAGATCCTAAGGAAAATTGATGCCAATTCTTATGAGGTAGAGTTTCCAGAGGGGGTGGATATATCGCCCATATTAAAAATTTCAAACATGTATCCTTACAAGGAAAATGACACCAAAAGATCAGAATATCAGAAAGAGATTCAGTGGGAGAAGCAAATGCATGTAGCAGAAAAGCCGCAAATGGAAAAGTTCATGGATTAGAGGATTGGTAAGAATACCACAAGGAAGACTTATTTTGAGTATTTGGTAAAGAGGAAAGGACACCCAATAGAACATGCCAGTTGGGTAAATGAAGTAGATATTCAGAATAATGGAAAATCAATGCAAGAGATCATGGATAGGAGTCCATGAATTATTGCCTAGAGGAGTGTGATGTAGGAGCATCATCATCAAAGTACAAGTGGAGGGAAAGTTGGCACTCTAGCGCACATTTTGAACTGTTTTTGAATTTTCAAGATGGCATATCATGAAGTATCTTGGAAATATTGTAATTAAATACGATCTTAATTGTCTAGGAGCTGAACCATTACATGAGATCGATGGGGATTGCAATTTTATTTAATGTAGTTAATTGCAGTATAGATCTGAAGCATCTGAAGCATTCACTCTTATCTTTCTATACCGATCATTTATTGTAATAAGCCTTAGTAGTTGAAGCTTTTAATTTGATAGGATAACACTAAGATAATCGAAGAAAAATAGCTCTAGGAGTCTTTTTGTGTAAATATATGTATTATTTCCCAGAAGAGGTTGCTGAAAGTTATTTTGAAGTTGTTATTGTTGAAGCTTATCAGAGTTGTATGAGCCCACATACATTTCATTTTGAATGAATATAAAAAAGAAGCATTGATACAAATGTTTGGTGTTGTTGTTACTATGTCTATCTGAATTAATGAATTGTAGGCTTTATGTTTAATTGCAATTCTTTGTTATTACTTGCTCTTATGTTATGAATGGATTTCATGGTTGAATGTATGAATATGTGAGGATTAGATAAGTTTCAATTGTTTCTCTTCTTCGAGACCATGAAAGGAGTTCTTAGTGTCTGCAAGGTGTGCGTTGATAGAGTCTAGTTCGACTCAGAAGCTCAGAAGAGATAACATGAAGATTTTATTTGCAAGGAGTGCAAAGTGTCTGCAAGGTGTGCATTGATAAAGTTTGTTTTGACCCAGAAGTTCATGAGAGATAACTTGAAGCTTTGCTTGCAGATAAGTGCAGAGGACCTCGCAAGGTGTGCATAGGGAGAAACACACTCAACGTCATATTGTTCAGGAGGAACAATTGAGTCATGTAAAGAGTTGTTGTGAGGAGTGCACAGTCGCCCAAAAGGGGTCAAGTTGAAAATAAATTTGTTTGCAAGGTGTACACAGGGTCGATATTTAGATAAGCGTCGAAGAAACATTTTGATAAGTTCAAAGTTTGGGGAAGAAAAAGATTAGAATATATAGAGACGAAGATTCTTCAGTAGGGAGGATCCCATTGAAAATTTTCAAATCGACGAGCGAGATCCATTTGGAGGAATCATAATATTTCCATACCGCGAGATCTGGGGAAGTTGAGCAGAGGATAAATTTAGAGTCCTTCGTCACTTTGTGTATTTGAAGGTTTATAGGTGTTCAAATAGCAGGATCATCGAAGTCTTGAAGCTACGAAGTAAATACTAGTCGTCGATATCGAGGAAGATACGTGGCAACAGGTCGGAGAGTCCGGGAGAAAAAACTCATGGATATTGGCGTGGAGCAAACAAAATTTCTTCCAAAGTCCCAAAGTGACAAAGAAAATATGGATCGTTGGATCCATGAGGATACGTGGCGGAGATCCACGTACTTCGGGGGAAAGCACTTCGATGAAAAGTCTGTGTGGAGTGAGAAAAACTCCCGAACCTCGAAGTAGCGAAGTAAATTTTGGTCTTCGATATGAGGAGGATATGTGTCATCAAATCGTGGATTCCAGGAGCGTGCGCTCTAGGAAAAATGAAAGGAGGAAGTGGATCCGTTGACCAAAAGTCATCTTGATCTAGAAAAGGTAAGAAGCAAATCCTAGCCATCAGTCGCTTGGAGACATGGTGCCAGATCCATCACTTCAGTGATAGGACACTTCGGGAAAAATGCAAAGTAAGTTCACGAAGGTCTAAAGTCCTGAAGGCCAAAATCAATAGGATTCCTTGATGAACGGAGGGATATGTGGAGCTTGGAGATTTACTTTGGAGAAAAACCACTTCGGAGGAATTGAAGTGTGAAGGCACGAGAACTCTCGAAGGCAGGAGCGTCGAATTTCATCAGAGCTATCCATTGGAAAAGGACGTGTTGCAGAAGATCTGTCATTCTAGAGGATTGACACTCCGGGAGAAAGAGGGAAAAGGAGCGTTGACCAGAAGTCACCCAAAGGGGAAATCAAAGGAAAATATCGATCGTCGATCAAGGTGAGAACTTCACGTTCGATCTATAGCTCTGGGTAGGAAGCACATCAGGGGAAAAGGGAGTATGGAACACTTGGAACTCTCGAAGTTTGGAGTCCCAAAGTGGATCAGATTCATTGGTTGTCAGAGGAGTGTGGGCCATAGATCTGGTTCGGGTGATTTCGTTGGTCAGGACTTATGGGAAAAAGGAGTCAGTTTCATCCAAAATCATCGAAGCCCGAAGTCATGAAGGGGGCCAACTAGAGATCATTGCTCGTGGTCATAAGGAAGAAGGGCCTAGCAGAGGGGCTAGCTCTTGCCATTTAAATTTACCGGAGGCACTAGGAAAAAGGTCGTGCGGGTGAATCGAACCTGTGTCGGTAACAATAAGGGGCCTGTGTAAATTAATTCCAGGGTCTATTAGAGGCCGAAGAGCTGACTCGAATCAATGTTTTGAAGATCCTTGACCACGAGGTCGCATAACCCCGAGAAGAGAAGGAGGGGCTGCATCATTCTAATTTCCATACATGTGGCATAACAGGTGGCAAGTCTTGATGTACTCTTAGATATGTGTCACTTTTTTATAGCGTAAAGTAATATAATCTTTTTTATTTAAAAAAATATATATTATATAAATCTATTTTTTCTATAAAAAAAAATTGAATTTAATACAAAGTCTCTTGCATAAATAGTTATAAATTTTAATCTATTAAATTAATATTTTTATACTTTTATTATCACAATACAAATCAAAGTTTAAATAAGTGAATTTAAAATATATTTTTAAAAAGATAATGCTTAGTATCATGAGCGGATGTGCTTCAATATTATAAGGGATTTGGGTGATGAAGTTATGGAATAATCGATCGAGGAGTTGACGACTATAAAGAACAATGATTCCCAACAATATAAGGGATTGCATGTTATGAAAGTTGTGGATATATTTATGGAAAGTTTAGAGGCACATCGTGGCATGTATAATATGCTATTCTTAATGCATGTGTGATGACATATTGAAATATATTCTTTGCATTTGTCTCGTCCCCATGACCTTGTAATGTGGACCCAACCAAGTGGCAAACCCTCACAACCATATTAATATTTAAAACATAAGGAAGCACATGTTCAAGTTGCAAAGTGGAATAGTGAGAATACAACTCATTCCAAATTCTTAAACATTAAGAGGAGGTGAAAGTTGTGTCTCACAAATCTTTAAAAATTGCCTTATGCTATCCTATTTGACACCTTTTTCTCATCCTTCGATGGTACTTCTATCCCTTCCCATTCTTATTTCCTTCCAAACTGTAAATTTTGAAAACTATATATGGCATGTTAATAAATAGAAAGGGATATCTCATTTTAATATCTTAATAATATTAATCTCTATATTAATAAGGAGATTTTTTCTCTTCATTATCATTTTAACTAAGTTAAAGGAGATTTAAAAATTATTAATATAAAATTACACTACATTGTGATTTAGATAGTGATTGCATAGTTTTCTTCATTACATTAAAAGATATTTTACCTTTTTTAAAATATTTAATATTTTCTTCCTTCGAATAGTGTTTTGAAATTATTAAACTTTCTAATATCTTGATGGGGTGGAATGGATGAAAGTCTTAACTTAATTTATTATCCATGTGATTTTTCATTAAAAATAAGTATTATCTTTTTGTCATAAGATATGTGTTTTATACATTATAGCTAGTTATAGATTATTTATTTTATGTTTTAGAGTTATAGGTACGGAAAATTTTAGGGGTTAAATTTTAATCATTGACTAATTTTTCATGTTTTTTTCAAAAAAAAAGTTTCACCAATTTCCATTTTTTCTGAAAAATATTTGTCCAAATTATTTTACTTTAAAAATTGCCAAATTTTTCTAGAAAATATATAAAAGCCTTCGAAATTTCAATATTTTAACAAAAATATTTCCAAACATTTTGTAGTCGTCATTTTAAGAATTGATAATATTTGTCAACGTTTATATACTTGAAGATAAGTATGGATCCTTAAAATTTTCCTTGATGACATACTTTCCTAATAATGTTGGATGTGATTTTGGAGTCATATAAACTACAAGGAAAACATGCTTCAGTGAAAGTTTTTGTAGAAGTAGTTCTCTCTATTCTACTTCTAGTGAAGGCAAGTGAGTGAAGTTTATAGTATAAGTTTTCTCCCCAATGTGCTCCAAACAATTAAGGTATATTGGTTCACTTTTTCAACAAGCACGTCGATGTTTTTACATACATAAGAGAACCACACAAAATAATTAAAAAAATGGCATCCCATGTTCAATTTTTTTAAGAATGATATTTAAAAAAAATTCACATAATTTGTTCCAAACATATAAATGCATCACTAATCACTAAACACAATCCAAACACAATCCAACACTATTGTGTTATGATAAAAAATAAAATGTATGGATTAAATAAAAATAACTATAATTTAAATTGAAAATATTATTTAAAAAAATGTGCTAGCAAGGTTTTATAATAAACACAAACACAATAGTGCATTATGTTAGGGTTAAATTCAAAATAGATAAAAATAAAACAAAAAACTAAATTTAATTTTTAAAATTATTCTTTTTAAAATTTAGTGATGTTCATTTAAACCTATAAATGTACTAATTTGTAACATATTAATATTTCTAATATTAGCTCTTGTATGATACACATAACCTTAGAGTTAAATAAAGCTCATTGTTTTTAAATGTTTATTAAAAAGTAATTTACAACATATTTATTAAACCTATCAATGACCTTAAACAATGCACTATTATAACATTTGAATTCTTTTGTAAAAAAATGCTTAGTTATCTCCACCAATGTGTTAGGCTTCATGCACCTTCAAACATCAATTCGCATGATCCCCTATAACCATCCCATTTTCTTATGCTTTTAAATACTTGATCTCCTACAACCACCCCATTTTGTTTTAATGTTTTTGAATGGTTGAAATTTGCAGTAAATCTTCACCCACAATCAATTCAAATTTATTTTTCAATTTTTCAAAACCACCAAAATTTAGCTTTTTATTTCTAAAGCAACCATGCCTCCATGCTTGAGAGGTGACCAACAAATTTGTTTTTTATATCTTTACTTACATTTTCAACATTTTATTTTTCAACTTTCTTTCTAAATCCATATTTTCTTCATCTAAAAAAATGTCACCGATCCTCCAATGTGATATTTTAATGTAATACATAACGGTGTGATTACAAAATGCACACACTAGTAATGCTCAATATCATTATAAACACACCAATTATTTGAATGATTATAAACACACCAATTAGTTGAATGATTGATGCATGAATGTCATGGATCACCATTACTAGTGGTGCACTACACGATGTGGTAATGAATGTCATAGAGCACCATTACTGGTGCACAACATGCATTACCTAAAGAAAACTAGTAGCCCCGAGTTATGGTGATATGTATTATTACAAGAGCACCATTATCAATATGACCATGCACTCGAGTTCATTCATTATAATCTTGTAATTTATTTATGTATTTTGTGCATTCGTAGATGACTAAGAACATAATATATGGTGCTACAAGGCTTCATAAGCACATTGATATATGGTGCTACAAGACTTCATAAGCACATTGGATTAATAAGGCTTAGGCCTCACTTTCATGGTGTGTTGACGTGGTCTATAAAGTATTTCTATACGGCGTGTTTATATAAAGGAGTGCACTCATGTTGATGTGGAATTATTTGCACCATACATGGTGAATGTTTAAAACATGAGTGTATTAAATGTGGTGAACTTAAAAAAAAAAAAAAAAAACATCTATGATGTTTGTAATTAACCTTCTCGCGTTAATGTTTTTTAATAAATATTATAAATTCTACTCTGATATGTGAGTCGTGCATGATTATAATAGTAATAGTTTGACATGCATAACATTGTTTGTGCATGTTTCAAAGGCTTAGGGGAAGGAGAGGGTGTTGGAACGTTGGGTTTTTTGGTAAACCTTTTCAGAGGGGGTGTTCGAATATTGAGTTTTTTTGGTAAACTTTTTCAAAGGTTTAGGGGAAGGTAAGGGTGAGGGTGAGAGTGAGAGTGAGGGTGATGGAATATTGGGTTCATTAGTAAAACTCACTTTGTCAGTTTAATGGAGTTGATCATTCTTTGAGCCAACCACTCACTAAATATGGTTGACAATGTCCACATTCAGATTCTAGATCTTTTTTCATGGACAGTTACAATACGTGGTTGTTTGGTTTGGTCCATAGCCAAAACTATTTACAGATGGTCCCTAAGATTTCTCCATCACCATCAAATCATGAATATCAATTGTGCTTCAGTGCAATAGTGTCTTTAGACACCACCACTGCTTTTGGAACCTCTATTCTCCTTTGTGGTTATTTACTTGTCCCAACATGGTATTAGAGTTGTTAGGTTTGTGATCTCAGGTTCGTAGAGAAAATATGAATTATGTTGAGATAGTGGTGAAGCCATTATGAATTGATATATGTTGAGGTTTGTAATCCAGGGTTATGTAGAATATGAGTGAGCTCCATTAGACACTAGTGGTTTTTCATGTTGAATTGAAATATTTTTCTTATTGAGTTCGACCATCACATGCCTCATTGGTTTTGTAGAATCCGGTTATGCCCTAACCACTCCTTTGATAGATTTCGTGACTTGACCATTGACCAATCCAATGTGTTGATGCTTATGGGAGATCAACCGAAGTATCTATAGAAGGATCGTTGGATTAGTCTACTAGACCAACACATCAGATGATATTTGTGCAATGTTCTCAACTCGTGGCTTCCACATGTGATTTATGGGTGATCGATGGAAGGCTCTACATTATTTATTTTTCATGATGTATTGGAGCTATCAAAATTGTGGAAAGGGAATCATTGTAGTTCTCTAACTGGCCTAAACATGTTTCTCATTTGTGGGCTACAATTTTCCCAAAGCCTTGCTATCTAGAAGTTTATGTTGGATTTTCCTTATTTACAGAGTATTAGTGTTACTAGTGTTCTTTTACTTTGTTACCATTAACATATATATCATGTATTGATAAGTAGAAACTTAAACAAGAGATGGAAAAGAACACAAGAGATTTATCCTAGGAAAACCCCATATGGGGGAAAAAACCCAACAACCTTTCTTCGATAGATTATGTTCACGGATAAAGTCCAATTAGATAAACCCTAGAACAAGTGCTATCTTAACCAGAAATACCACCCCAACTGCAACAACAACACCATACAAAGGTAGTTCACCTCCTCAAGGAGTAGCACACAAGAGAGAGATACCAAAAGACAGAGAAATAATAAATTGTGCAATTTCATCTACTACGTCACCTCCTCCAAACTTGCGCCTTGCTTTTGTGTAGCTGGAAGAGTGTGAGTGAGTGAACAAATGAGCTAAGGCACATCCTTATTTATAGTCTTCTTGTCCTTATAGATGGGTTGAATTCTTTTATGGGAAGGTGTCTTTTTCATTATACTTTATTCTTCTGGGCCGACTTCTCTTCTAGGGTATTTCAACATCTGTCCAATGGTTCTCTTGCTTCTAGAATCTTCTCTGCATCTAATAAAGGTCATCTAGGAGGGAAATATCATCCCACAGCTACCAAAACATCAACACTCTATGTTATCTAGGGAGGCATCTTTCATGATGTCTTCATCTGGTAGTCCACTGACTAGTCTACAATCTTCTAGTAGGAAGACGACTACTACAATTCATTTGGTAGCTCGAATCATCAGGAATAGTCTATGCGACCAAACAGTAGCGCACACATGTACATCCAAACGATATGGTAATCTCCATGAGAATCATCTAGTATCACAAATCTACTACAATGTCATCCAATAGATCACAACTAATGCCAAGTAGTACACAACTAT
>ML853388.1:17103-29652 GCA_009831015.1 Picea engelmannii
TCCTTAGTCTAAAGTGCAAAAGATAGTTGGTGAGGTGACAGTAGCAAACCTCAAAGATAGTTGGTGAGGTGACAGTAGCAAACCTCTTAGTTACACAAGTGTAAACCCCCAAGTGCTTGGGACTTTTACACATTGTGGGTGACAGATTTTGTGGTAACAGGTTGAAAATAGCTAAGTTTTGACAGAACAAACATTAGCAATCTCTTGGTCTTGTGGAATTGACTGTTTGATAAAACTATTCCACGATTTTAATTTTGTTGATATCGTATGCAAAAGGGCTGCTCTGATCAGAAGAAATATAATTGACTGTTGGATCTGGAATGTTTGCTTGCTATGCGTTTGATAACATTAGTAAAAGACTTCTATTGAGAATAGATGTTAAAAGAGTTGCTCTATCTGAATGAAATATATGCCACAGTGTACTGTTAAAATTCATTACATCAAATGATATACAAGATTTAAGTAAGGATTTTCTGAAGATTGGATGCAAAAGAGTTGGTGCATCAGAAGAATATATGTGACTAGTGTGTCCCTCTCAAGGTATGCACGCGAATCTTTGGAGTTCTATTGAGATTGTCTGCCATGGATGGATTATATATCCAGTTATTTCATTTTCTTATGATTGTATAATAAATATCTGACTTGATGAACCGAGAGAATTCAATATGTGTACATATCGACTATCGCATCCGTTCAAACAATAGCATAGACATTATAAACATCGAAGATTGGCCCCGGTTCTCTCTTTTTTTTTCAAATATTCCCCACAGATTACATTAACCATTCAATCAACTAAAATTTCTCTGCTTGAAATGCATCAAAACCCTGAATGCTCAAGATTGAACATTTCCATGAAGCCAATACCAAATATTCTTTGTGGGTTTGCAGCACTGAGCCATGACAGAGGATACTAAACTCATACCTGTCACTGAGCATTTTGGATCACCAAATGCATGCCTAATCTCCATTAATTATGCTGCAAAAGGAAAATAATTATGTGAGTACTACAGGCGATTGGTAACCGTTCAATTTTTGAAGTACCCTGTAACAAACAGAAAAATCAGAATGATAAAGCTAGGACTGGAGATTTATTTATGCACATTTTTCCCACTTCATTCACAGTATCCTTCAACAAATGGGCATTGAACTGAAAAAACCAGCAAGGAGACAGGCTATTAATGTATTACTTATTAGTATACTCCGACTGCTCTCGAAGAGGCGTCCTCCTTTAAATAGACCATCAAAAGACAACACTGACTTGACTTATTGTGAACCCCATTCATAAATCTTTTCACACTGACATTAGTGAGCAGGCCATGATCAAAAGATAACACTTTACTTAGTTGGAACCCACTGATGCTTTTCACACTGGCATTAGCAAGCAGGCCATGATCTTAAATAGGGTGCCAAATTTAATAAGAGGCCCACATTTCTATCCGTTACAAATTAGCTTTAAAAAACAAAATGTCGCAGCCTCCAACTGTGATCGAATGGACTGCACTGGAGGGAGAAAAAAGCAAGCAGAGAAGTGCAGGAGAAGCGATAGGTTCGTGACGTCATACGTGTAATGACCATATTTTACCAGCAGCGCCTCCTCTCTCTTGCATTGATAGGTCGGTTCTTGGACAACTGGTCCATAAATTTTATCGCTCGCCAGAGCTGACAATAAAACAAAACAGTGGATAATAGCGACTGAAGTTGGAACATAATGAGACATCTAATTCATCGAAATAGTAAATTGCCCAGGTACACGAATTCCTGAAGAGCCAACCAAAACAGAATCCCCAAGAGGCAACTTCAAGGCGCGGAGACGCGATCGAGATCTGTACGTATTTTATATTATAATATAATATAAGACAACGCAACATAGGATAATGTCTAATTCAATAGTATTTAGATTCATTTTCTGGATTTTAGAAACGAAGTACAAAGGCGATGAAAAAGAAAGCAAACAAGCATAATTGTCTTTTGTGTTTCCCTTTTAGCATTGTGTTGAGTTTATAGACCTCTTTTTTTTCTTATAATTAAAATTGAGAGTCAAATTCAATCGAAGCCAATCATGGGTTAGAGATGAGTGAATGCACATATCTAAATGAATCATTTGGATAGACACATAGGATAGGCAAGAAGAGTTTGTGTTACGTTCATTGTCATGAAAGACTATGGAGTCAGAATTAAAATAGAAGCTCATCATCAAACCAATGAAGAAGTGATGATTGAAGATTTTTTCATACATTACGTATACCAATCTCAAAATCGAATTGCGTGGATATCTCAAAAGCAACCTCGCTTAAGATATTAATAAATTGATATTTTAGTTTCGGAAGCACAGTGATTTTTTTTTTTATACTAATAAGGAAGGGAGCTTATTGGGGAGAGCAATCAAATTTGTAGGTTGTTTTCTATTTGAGGTTTGATGCATAATGGTTTTGGTTTGGGGCATAGAGCAAGGTAAACAGTTTCTTGATAAAGATGAGCAGTTTTTCAACTATTTGTAGTTGATGGTTTGATGAGTGGCATGTTATACATGGACAATTTTTGGTGTATTGACCCTTTTTGAAGGATGTAGGGACATTATATACACCTTAAGTGTAAAATTGATAACTAGTATAGATCACCTTAACTCTAGATCTATCAAGCATCAAGAGGGATCAAATCGTCGGAGGTGAAAACCTTTTTAATGGTATAATGTGTGTATGTGTGTGTGTGATGAGCAATGGAGAGGGGGGAGGATTTGTCTCTACAAGAGTGTCTAGGGTTAGGGTTTGCAAAGGAGTTAAGATTGCAAGTTACTCTTAAGCCCAAGGGTAGGTTTGTTAGAATTTCTTAAATTTTCAGTAGCAATAGATTTACCATAGTATTTTGATCTTCATTTAACATTCAATAACCATATACTGAAAATATAAGCAAGATCTAAAAGCAGATAGACCAGCACAAGAAGACATAAAGATTTACCCTGGGAAAACCCCAAACTCGGGGAAAAACCCAACCAACTTTTCTTAGAGACAATCTTTCTTATAATACAATACAACCATGAACAAGCTTTATTCGCAAGAGAAAAACCAGTAATGAAGAAACCCCAGTAACAAGAACTTATCTCTTATTCTTGTCAAACCCTAGCGAGGGTAGACAATTGTGTCACAACCCTAACGCAAGTCTTCTAGAGGTAGCGCACAAGAGAAACCACCAAGAACCCCATTTGTTGTGTCTCTTGGGATTGCCTCGGACTTACACATCCTTTTCCTTCTTAGTTGAGATGATGAGATGAGTGAGTGAGTGTTGAAATGAACAAGGCGTCACCTTTACTTATAGTCTTCAAGTCACTTAGTTGGGGCCGACTTCTCTTCCTGGAAATTCTATTTCCACTCTATTATTTTCTTGTGGGTCGACTTCTCTTCCTGGAAATTATATTTCTGCTTTATTATTTTCTTGTGGGTCGACTTCTCTTTCAGGGTGTTCTTTAATTATTTAATGGCCTTCCTTTGACTTCTTGGAATATTCCTCTCTAAGAAAAGTTGTCCAAGAGGAAATACATCTCGTTGCTACAGAAACATCAACACTCCCTCTTAGCGAGGGAGGTATTCTTCCATGATGTTCTCCTCTAGTAATCCCAATCACGTTCAACCATTTCACTTGGCATGGGCAAGACTACGTTGCAAGTATCTGTGATGTTTCTCCTCTCCTAGTAGTCCCAATCACACCCATCCACTTCACATGGTATGGGAAAGACTACCACCATAGCCTC
This sequence comes from Picea engelmannii, assembly GCA_009831015.1. Lineage (NCBI taxonomy): Eukaryota > Viridiplantae > Streptophyta > Pinopsida > Pinales > Pinaceae > Picea > Picea engelmannii. Next base: position 20,849 of record ML853388.1, read on the forward strand.
ATTCACACCTAGCCACTTCACATGGCTTAGGAAAGGCTACACCATGGTCCCAATCACACCTAGCCACTTCACATGGCATAGGAAAGACCACGCTACAAGTCTCGATCACACCTAGCCACTTCACATGGCTTATGCAAGACTTGTACCAGGCTACTCATCACTCCCTCAGTCACTTCACATGATTGTCCTAGGAATCCCTTTGCCAAAGGGAGAGTATCTACCCACTGTAGGAGAAACATCACAACTGCCTCTCAACGAGGGTGGACAATCTGCAACATGCTAAGCTTGTCTTTGAAGTACTCATACTTCACTCTAGACAGAGGCTTGGTGAGAATGTATGTTATCTGCTCATCTGTGGATATGTACCAGAGTTCCCCTGCTCCTTTCTACACCATGTCTCGGATGAAATGGTATTTGATCTCTATATGCTTTGACTTGTCATGAAAGACTAGATTCTCTGAAAGATTCACACAACTTTGATTATCACAGTATATCAAAGTTGGCTCCAACTCTATGTCAAATAACCCTGCAAGTAACTTCTGAAGCCACACTGCTTCACGACTTGCAACATTGGTTGCTATATATTTTGCCTTTGTTGTACTGAGTGCCACTGATGATTGTTTTCTACTCAACCATGAGATCATACATGATCCAAAATTGAAGTGACATCCTGATGTGCTTTTCTGGTCCACTGCACTCCCTGCCTAGTCAAAGTTTATATAACCTTGCAGCTTTACTTCATTGTCTGAGACATATCTGAGTCCATATCCAATGGTACCATGCAGGTACCTCAATACATGATTTGTTGCTACCAAATGTACATGTCTAGGCTCAACCATGTATTGACTCAAAGTGTTCATTGCAAAGCATATATCCGGTATGGTGTTAACCAGGTACATAAAGGATCCAATCAATTGTCTGTACATTGTGGGGTCAACCAAATCTAAAGAAGAATCACTCAAGAGCTTCAGATTCATAATCATAGGTGTGCCCATGGACTTGTAGTCCATCATCCCGAATATCTATAGGATCTCAATTGTATGCTTTCCTTGGCTAAGGAAGATCTCATCTAGTCTCTTCCACACCTGTAATCCCAAGAAATATTGCATCAAACCCAGATCCTTCATTTTGAACTCCGATGTGAGCTCCCTCTTGCACCCATCTATGATATTCTCATCCCCTATAAGAAACAGGTTATCCACATATAATACCAATATCAAGGGGCAACCATCTTCAACCTTGTAGTAAAGGTTGGGATCTGCATCACTCTTGGTAAACCTCAAACTCATCAAACAATTGTCTATTTTGGCATACCATGCCATGAGTGCATGCTTAAACTCGTACAAAGCTTTCTTCATTTTACAAACATGGGACTCCTTCCCATAGATCACAAAACCTTGTGGTTTCTCTATTTACACTTCTTCTTCAATTACACCATTCAAGAAAACAGTCTTTACATCCATCTAGTGTAATTTCCAACCCATAACAAAAGAAATAGAAATAATAGATCTAATAGAAGAGTACTTGGCTACTAGAGAAAATGTCTCATCGTAATCTTCTCCCTCTTTCTAGAAGAATCCTTTAGCCACAAATCTAGCTTTGTACTTCTTTATGCTACCATCCGCAGCATGTTTGATCTTGTAGATCCACTTGGAAGCCACCACTGACTTCCCTTCTAGTCTCAGAATCACTTGCCACACATCATTCTTCATGATGGATTCGTACTCTTCCATCATACCATCCTTCCACACTTGTTTCTTTGCAACTTCCTCATAAGTGGAAGGTTTTGAATCAATGATCTTACTCATCAACACCACATAGTTGGAAAACTTGTGTGGTCTCTTTCTCTCTCTAAAGGAGCCACTGGGAGCTGTATGTTCTTTTTCTTCCCGCAAAGTGTTCTAGAGCCATGTTGATCTCTTCTTGGTAATTGAAACCTCTTTAGGTGGATCTACTAGTATCTTTGGCTTTATTGTCTCATTATGATCTTCTGGGATATGTTCTTCTGGAGTAGAGTCAATCATCATTGTATCCTTTGGAGCCTCTTATTACTCTCTATGCTCATCCATGCGAGACTCTCTATATTTCCTGAAGTTTGCTTCTTCATCAAAGGTGACATCCCTACTAATCTAAATATGTCTTTGTCTGGGGATGTATATTCTATAAGCCTTCGAAGCCTCACTGTATCCAAGAAGGTGCCCTTCTTTCTTGAAGGCTCTAGCTTCGTTCTCTTTTCCTTGGGAACATGTATGTACAATGGGCAGCCAAATATCCTCACATGGCTAACTTCTAGTTTCTTTCTAGTGAATACTTCTTATGGTGTCTTGTTCCCCGATATATTATGAGTACTTTTGTTCTGAACATATACAGTTGTACTGGATGCTTCTGCCCATATATGCATGGGTAAGTTCTGGTCATAGATCATTGCTTCAGATGCTTCTACAATTGATCTGTTCTTTCTCTTTGCAACCCCATTATGTTGGGGGTTGTAGGGAGTAGTCAACTCCCTCTTAATCCCTACTTCTCTGCAAAAATCCTTGAACTCATTTGAGGTGTATTCATCTCCATTATCTGACCTCAAAACTTTAGTCTTTCTTCCAGAGAGATTTTCTGCTAACGCCTTTGTAATGTCCCCACTTTGGGACATCGGGGTATTACACAGTGCTATGATGACCAGGGTAGCCAGTTGGAGATTATAGCCAGTACATGAGCTATTGAGGGATATTTTGGGGTCCATCTTGCATCTCTCATCCTAATTCATCATTAGGATCCATTCTGTATAGGTTGGCGTTGGTTCCGTTGCATTCTGATGATTTCCATTATTTTGAGTATTTTGAGCTATAGGTTAACTAAATTCATTGAAGAGGTCATTTTGGGCACAATACTTGGAGGAACCTCTCAATGTAATAACTCATTGGAATCAAGAGGAACAACACTACAGGATAGGATGATGAGAAGTGACTTTCAATGGCCAGGGAAGCCATGTTGGCTCTTGGTTATGAAATATTGCGAAGAGTAAGGAAAGAAGCGTGAAGTACGAACTGCGCGGAAAGCACATTGACTGAGATTGGGTCGAAGTGGTTAAAGAAGAAGAAAAGAAGGAGCGAAGTAAGAGAAAGCGAGTCGTTGAACGAGAAGATCGAGGAAGACAAATCAGTCATGAAGAGGGATCGTGGACAACTCAACAAGCGGAAAAAGCCACCAATAGATGCTTTGGAGCACCTCACAGGAAAGAAGGATAGACAAGTTGGTGAAGCATTGAAAACGCGGGTGAAGTTGACCTAGGGTTTTGGCATTTTAGGGTTTTGACACCTAGGTTTAGGCCTAAGGTTGTTTGAGAGTCATTGTAATGTATAAATAAGGGTCAAGAGCACCTGGGTTGGGTCAGAGAATGTAATGAGCAATTATTGTTGTTGAGAGAGAGAAGTATTTTGTTGAGAGAGAGTTTGTGTTGTAATATATTCAGTTGGGTGCGAAGATCAACCCTACAACTGGGTGCACAGGGAGGGGAGAGAAAGAGAGAGAGCAGGAGAGAGATCTGCAAGCTAAGAGCTCAGATAGAACTGTATGTTTTCCTATAATATCAAAAACACAGTTCTGTGGATGTAGCCCTAGGGAGGGGGTGAACCACGTAAATCTTGTTGTGATATGTGAATGATGTTGTGTTCTTCTATTTTCTGTTACTCTGTTATTGCATCATTGTGTTAGATCTAAGATATAAATGTGCGAAGTAGGGTGAGCTGGTAAACGATAACTAGATTGTTGTGTGTTATTGTGTTGAATCCACCCTGCATTTCCTCTGGTTGTAGACACCTGTGTCCTGCAACCCCCTATTGCTACTTTGGGTGAGATTGTATCTGCTTTGCAAGTGTTGCTAAAAGGGCCAGTATTTAGGGCTTGTTGGTGCGTTGTTAGAGGCGAACCTTGGGTCTACCCTTGCCCCAACAAATGGTTATGTTGTCGGGACCAGGATCTTCTTGAGGGAATGTCAAGGTGGTTTCAATTGAAGATAGAGATTCAGAAGTGGATAGAAGAACAGGAAAAGGACTTCGCATAAGCTCAGAATAAGAACCCTAATCTTAGTACAAAGGATTGGTTGGGAAGGAATATATTTATTGATATACATGAGATTTTTTTGGAGGAATTCATAAGGAGCTATACAAGTGGCTAGCCAGATTAGCAGATAGGGTATTTGAAATCAGACTCAGACCACCTGTGGTTTGGACGTCGACATTGATCAAGAAGGTCAAGAGAGTTGATAACGTCATGTCAAGAGCAGTCGATCACTGGTTTGATAATACCATTGGAGGGTACATTACTAAGTTTTCTATTGATAGAGTAGAGTCATATAGCCAAGCAAAGAGATATTTCTTTAAGGGGCCCAGAGGATAATTTTTACATTTTCTGAAGTTGTAGATCAAGATGTTATTACATGAGAAGAACATCTCGAAGATATAGTAATCGGTTGGGATAAATAGCTAATGTTGAAGAACTCGGACAGCGACAACGACACAGAGGTTGGACACACACGCAGTGGGAGATCATTTAGAGAAGTTCCTCTGGTGAACTTGTTTGAGGAGAATCACGAACCACCAACACAGGAAGAAGGGTTCTACAGTGGAGAAGAAGAAGAGTTATTGAACAAGGAACATTCAGAGTCTGCTAGGGCAGAAGAAGGGAAGACTAAAGAACCTCACTAAGAAGAGTTAGAAACTTCAGGAACTGCGCAGACTATTAAAGTAAGTGTTATTACTCCTTATGTTGTTTTAGCAACATTAAGTAACCAGAGTAACCTAAGTTATTAGAGCACTTAGAGCACTAGTACAAGTGGTTCAGTGCATACTCAGTCAAGAACCCTAGGAAGATCTATGGTAGATGAGATGAGGTTACCCACCTTTAGGGGAAATGGATCTGAAGATCCTGATCAACATTGGTTCTTATGCGAAGCTATATGGAGTATTAAGAATGTCACTGAATAAGTTGTTAAGAGAGCTCAGTTTAATACTACTCTGAGAGACCGCACACTGAGTTGGTACATGAAATTTGTCCAAGGAGTTGTACAACCTAAACTGCTAAATGACATTAAGACTGCACTGATTGTCGAATTCAAGAAACCCAAGTCGGAGTCGCAGTGCATTACAGAGCTGAAATAAATCAAGCAAAGAGTAGTTGAACATGTTTGGGAGTTTGATCAGAGGTTTAAGACCCTGACAGTTCATTTGAGTTTTCAGATTCCAGACGAACAAAATAAAGAATGGTTCATTGCTGCCCTCTTACCACACATCAGAGCCCCTCTGATGCAACAGAAGATCGCTTCGCAAGCTTAGGAATTAGAGATCTCCATGAAACTAGAATCAACCCTTATGGGAGAGTCCAGCTTAGGTATGAGTCAAATTTTGAGTCAGATAACTAGCTTATCACTGCAGGTCAAAGATATGAAGAAGGATAAGGGAAAGGATAAAAGAGAAGATGTTTGGTGTATCAGATGCAAATCAGAGGGCCATGACAAGGAGCATTGTCCTCTATTTCATGAGTACTTGGCTTCACGAGCTCTGAGCGCTTTGAAGCAGGTTACTCTACCTTGGTGTGAGGTATGTAGAAATTGACATCGCCATAGTGAATGTTATTACATGAAAAAATATGTCCAGACACCTACCAACCTTTACTACATATTCTGTAAATCTGTGGGGCATGATGAGAAAGATTGTAGGGCCTATGACCTCTTGCATGAAAGATCAAGAGACACATATAGAATTCAAGGCGAAGTACAATAAGAAGGAAATACTACACAGTTTAACTCCCTAGGAAGAGGAAACTTCAACCCTCGCGGTGGATTCAGAGGAAGAGGAGGAGGAGGAGGTATGGGTCGAGGTTGAGGTCAGATCATTTGTTATAACTGCGCACAACTAGGACATTTGGCAAGGGACTGTCAGAACCCTTGTACCACTTGCAACTACTGCAACTCATTTGAACATGTTATTGAAGATTGTCCTGTGTTGTTAGCCAAAGTTCATGAGAGACGAGGAGGAAACCCACAAGTACAATTAATCTTGGCAGAACCTCACGGAGTGGATCCTATAGTTGTTGTTATCACTAGAGGAGGCGCTACTACAGAAGAAGACAGGATGATTCCAACAAAGACTACATACGAATCATGGGTCAAAAGAACTGCAAAGAAGACACCAGAGTTTGATCTGAGGAAAGAAAAAGCAGGTTTTTGAAGAGGCAAGAAGAGAATTTGGAGGAGATCAAGTTTCTTCATCAAAGGCACAACCAGAAGTGAGAAAATGTGGGATGCCTCTAGCATTCGATCAGTTTGCATCACCGGGAGAAGGAAAAGAGGTAAGCAAGCTTGTTAGTTTCTTGTATACGTTCATTGATTTGATTAAGGATGAAAGAGCCATACAAGAACTACAACACTTGATTTGACATTATGAACCAGGGAAGGTAGACCCTCTACTGAATAGAGCAGTACATCAAGTATCCAAAAAGATAAGGACAAATAAGGAACTACACCTTAATGCTCATATTGGAGATTATGATATAGATTATGTGGTCCTCGACTTAGGATCATAAGTCAATGTTATGACGAAGCAGACCTGGGCGCTGATGGGAAAACCTAAGTTAATTTATTCCCTTATCAGACTGAGGATGGCTAATCGGCAGGCAGTAAGCCCCTTTGGGAGACTGGAGCATGTCCCTGTGGACATCGATGGGGTAAGAACATTTGTGGACTTCGAGGTGATTGAGATGGTTGATGATAGTTGTCCTTATTCTGCATTGTTAGGCATTGATTGGGATTTCAACAATTCCACTGTTGTTGACTTAAAGAAAAGAAGAATGACGTTTGAAGGTGATGGCCTTAGGGTCATTGCACCTCTAGATCCTGATGAAGGTCAAATATACACAAAACCCTTTCGAGAAGAAGACCACGCATATGAGCTAGAGAATAGATATAAATTGACAGCGAGACAACAAGATTACATTAACCCTACAACAGATGGGAATTTAAGCTGGCAAAGTGACAGTGCATGCTCATCGGACTCAGAAGAAGCATTGGAGAATTGGAAGAACAAAATGTATGAAGTCTCTGCGCGGAGGTGTGCTAGATTGACCAGGGAAGTTCGTTGGATTGGCATAGAAGTAAGCAATCTGCCCACATTTGATGGTTTAAATCATTTAGAAACATTCTTATCAGATTTTGAAGAAATTGTACCAGTACAACAGAGATTGTTGGCACTGGATGAGGCTTTGAAAGAAACACCGGCAAGATGGTGGGGGACACATAAAAAGAACATCGTGGATTGGATGCAATGTCGCACTTTGATGGCAGTGCGCTTTTTAGAACAAGTAGAGGGATGTGAAGTTCGATACATAGGTCAAAGCTATCCGAAGGACCATGTGCGAGGTTGTGAGGAGGTCTGGAGCAACATTCCTCAAAAATAGTGGGTGCATAAGTTTATCAACACTCTGGACACAACGCCTATCAATTGGTATCTTCAAGCAGAACTGTGCCTCACCACTTTAGATTGGTATGGTATGACTCAAAACTTTGTAGGTACATTTTCATTTAAAATCCATCACCCTTCAGTAGATCAAGCTCTATAAGTTGTAAGACATAAAGTCTTTGAGGAGGCACCTAACCTCCCTATTGAGCAAGAAGAGGATGAATGGACTGAACCTCTTCAGAAATTGCAAGGATGTTACAATATCAATGTTGATGAAGATGATGATCCTAGGAATGTGAACATCGCAGAAACAAAAGGACATAGAGATGTAGAAGGACCGGGATTCGAACTACCTTTCATTGGAAAACTAATCAAAATCAAGAAAGTTAATATTGGAATAGAGAAAACACCTAAGCTTGCTAATGTTGGAGATTACTAAGATGATGCCACCATTGATAAGATCACAAAACTACTGCATGAATATCAAGACTTGTTCCCAACCAAGTTCGCTGATATGAAGGGCATTAAAGGGCCCATGGGAGAGATGAAGATCCCCTTGAAGCCAGATGCCAGGCTAGTTAAGCAGAGACCCTACAGATTGAATCCCAAATATAAGTAGAAAGTGAAGATTAAACTAGACAGCATGTTGGAAGAAGGAATCATAGAACCTGTGGAAGAGTCAGAATGGATTAGCCATATGGTGGTACAAGATAAGAAGATGGGAGAGATCATGATATGTGTAGATATCAAGAAGCTGAATGATGCTTGTTTGTGTGACCCATTCCCTACACCGTTTACAGATGAAATGTTAGATAATGTAGGAGGTCAGGAAGTTTACTCCTTCACGATGTATTTTCAGGTTATCACCAGATCATGATTGCTAAGGAAGATCACCACAAGACCACATTTGCAATAGAATGGGGATCTTATCAGTACACAGTGATGCCTTTTGGATTGAAGAATGCACCAACCATATTTTCTAGGGTGGTGGTCGAAGCATTCAAGGAATTTTTACATAAATTTTTGGAAGCATAATTTGATGATTGGACTGTTTTTAGCTTATTACAAAACCATATTGAATGTTTAAGACTAATGTTGGATAAGTGCACACAATGTCAGATTGCCCTAAACCTAAAGAAGTGCATCTTCTTTTCACCCTTTGGAGTGCTAGGGCATATTGTGTGTAAGCAGGGGTTGCTGGTAGATCTATCCAAGATTGCCATTATTGTTGATCTACCCCCCCTACTTCAGTCAAGCAGTTGTGCACTGCGCTGGGACATACTAGATACTACAGAAAGTTCATTAAGGGCTATGTAGATATTACATCACCTATGGAGAAGTTATTAAAGAAAGATT